>JACBYL010000529.1:0-149129 GCA_015266385.1 Trichoderma oligosporum | reverse complement strand
TTCAGCGGAGCCCCCTTATGGTATAACCCTAAGGAGCGCTCCGAGCCTGAGGCTGCCCCCGTTGCGAACGAGTAAGCCGATGCTCCGGCACATCATCGACGCGGCTGAGGACGTTAGCAACCATCTACAAGTACAACGAAGCTTGATAGACGGACGATCCTCTACAGCAACAACAACAACAACAACGACAACAATGTTCTAACTACGATTGATGCATGTATGTACGAATCAACGAACGAACGGATGGATGGTTGGATGTATGGATGGATGGATGAGTGAGGTAACTGAAAGACGAGGAGAGTCTTAGTCGCAGTTATCAAGGATAGGCAATTGTGCTTTTTTATTTTTTCATTTGCCGGCTTCTTTTGCTGGGAATTTTTTACTTTCTACAAGTTGTATCATTAAATAGTACAATGAAAACATGGTTTCTCTTCTTCCCTTAAAAACTAGAAAACTCAACTAAATCTCATTCCAACATTTATCACGCCTTACACGTACAACTCAGCGCGGATAGTTATATCATATAACAATAATAAAGCCAAAGCAACCAGCTCCATCCATGAATTTATATAAATATTCCCCCTCCACTTGAGAACAGACAGAAAGTAAGAAAAAGAGAAAAAAAAAAAATAGTAATACATCACTGCCCCTAGCCCTCCCATTCCATGTCTTGCCACGAAACCACCCACTTCCTGACTCTTCAGTATATTATCTTTTGTCCATCTAGTAAAAGCCCATATCATGTAAATAATCTCCATTCACCCGCATGAATCCTCCAAGCCTTTGCTTTTCTTCTGCGCCTTTTACACTCCCAAAGATTTCCATTTTCATCCCGTTTCAATACTTGAGAAAAAAAAAAAAGTATAATAAGCATTATTGATACAAACCGCGAGGTTGTTGGTTTCACAAATGCCACGAATTATTAAATACTAGTTTGGCGGCGAAAGAAAGATAGCTTTGTTCTAACCCGCTCGTTTAGGCATCAATCATACCGTCGGCAATGGCAAGACGCTGCTTAGTCGTCTTGGCTCGCTTGCCAACGCTTTTCCCTCTGGCCTTTTTGCCCTTGGGCTCGCTTTCTGCAGGAGTCGCGGTGCCAGACGCACCAGGCTTGCTTCCGTCGTCAAAGTTGCCCTCACCTGAGAGTCTAAATTAGCATTCTGTATTCATATACTTCTTTTTTTTTTTTTTTTTTTTTTTTTTTTGGAAATGCAGATATATGCATGCAATGTTCTTTCTTACCTTCGTGGTACATTTCGTCCAAGCTAGCGGGAGCATCCGTTCTCTTCCGCTTCCCGCCCTTCTTCTTTTGTTTCTTTTTTTTTTTTTTTTTTTTTTTTTTTTTTTTTTTTTTGGAAATGCAGATATATGCATGCAATGTTCTTTCTTACCTTCGTGGTACATTTCGTCCAAGCTAGCGGGAGCATCCGTTCTCTTCCGCTTCCCGCCCTTCTTCTTTTGTTTCTCATATTCACCAGACTCGAGCAACTCCTTCTCGCGACGCTCAATCATCTCAGCTTGCTCGTCATCAGCCAACCACATGGCAATATCGCGGTTGCGATTCTCGGGAGCACGACGGCCAGAAAAGTCGACACTAGCACCTCCACCTTGTATGACGACACGTTGGACTTCTTCTTTCTGGAGGGCGCGCTTTCGAATACGCTCTTCAATGGTGCCGCGAGTAATGAGTCGATAGACAGTGACTTGCCTAGTTTGGCCTAATCTGTGTGCTCGGTCCATGGCCTGCGAATCAATAGTTGGATTCCAATCTGAGTCGTAGAAGATAACCGTATCCGCAGACGTGAGGTTGATGCCAAGACCACCTGCACGAGTCGACAATAAAAAGATAAAAATATCAGGTCGGGTCTGGAAATCGTGCACAGTGTCACGACGATCCTCTAGCTTAGTTGATCCATCCAGTCGGCAGTACTTGTAGTTGCGGTATGTGAGATATTCTTCCATCATGTCAATCATACGAGTCATCTGGAAGTAGAGTAGCACACGGTGGCCTTCTGTCTTGAGCTTGAACAGCAGCTCATCCAGCTTAGCCAACTTGCCACTATCAGTAACAAAACGCTGCATAGAGGGAACAGCAATGTTGGTAAACCGCCTCTTTTCATGATCCGGCTTGGGAAGAATCTCATTCATGGGGTACAAATCCAATGGCACCTTCTTCTCTACCAGAGCTCGCTCGTCGTATATCGAGGGTCCGTAGATCGTCTTACGAATATGAGTGCTGAACATAACATTATAGCGTTCAACAGCTGCGCTGGGACTGTTGCAAAAAACTTCGATAGGTGGAGCCGATGCGCGAGGTCTGCCTGCAGGTTCCAGTCGGCCGAGGCTAGTGTCTTGGTACGCCACTTTTGCAACGTTCATCAAACTGTCCATAATGCCTTGGCTCGTTATTTCGGCCAAAGGCTGCCGATTGCGCCGCTCTTGTATCATAAACAAACAGTGAGCTGGTGTAAAGTTGTCATCTTCTTCATCATAAATCACATTCATGGGGCCGAGCCTATCACGCTTCTCGAGTTCGTTCACCGCACGGTCGAATAGACCGGTGTGAGTAGCCCTGTAGACATCTCCCGCCGATATATCGGCGAAGCGGAGCCAAGAAAAGGTCTTATCGCTCTCCGCATTAGCTTGGATATTCTCCGGCGTCCAGATGTTCATCATGTGATTCAGGGCCTTGTTGCGCCAACCAGCTGTCTGGTTGTCCTTTCCGGCCCTGTCAAGCCGTCCTCCTTCGGTCCAGACAAGAGACGGCAGTTCGTAATCCAACAGGCTTCGGCTGGAGTAACCCACAGAAACGGTGTTACCCTCTCTGACAAATGAAGCGGTCTCGGCAAAGTATCCAAAGGAGTACGGCGCAGTCACTTCGGCACGCTCGAATAAGTCTGGGTGATTGCAGACTTTTCTGAACTGCATAACCAAGTTCATCAGTGTTCCCGAGTCCTGGTCATCGCCCATAGTGGCCTTTTCAACGAGATCCATAATGTTGATCTGATTGCGGAGATTGCTATAGTACGCTCTCTGTCTGTAAGTGAGGTTGCAGAAGACGTCCATCTCAATCTTGTCGCCTAATTCCTTTTGTACATGCTTCTTCACACGACGAAGCATGAATGGCTTCAAAATCATGTGAAGACGCTTCAGCTGATCCTCATTAAGTTTCGTGTTACTCTGTGCATGAGATTCAATATCCTTGGAGAACCATTCACTAAATTCATCATGGGAATCGAACAATGACGGCATGATGAAATGAAGCAGGGCCCACAGTTCCTGCATGTTGTTCTGAATGGGGGTACCGGTGAGCAGTAAACGATTTCGGCAGTGGAAGCCAAGCAAACACTTCCAGCGAGAACTTGATGAACTCTTGATGGCTTGCGCTTCATCCAAAATCATGTACTGCCATCGCATTTTCTGGAAGTAAGCCACGTCAGACACAACAAGCTGGTACGACGTGACACAGACGTGGAAGGGTGCATCCTTTCGGTATGTTGTGTGCTTCCGGTCCCAGAATTTTCTAAGCACTTTTCTATCACCAGCGCTTCCCCAGTACGGAAGAATCTTGAATTCTGGAACGAATTTGGCAATTTCTTGCTGCCAATTGTGCAACGTGGAGGCGGGTGCCACAACCAAAAATGGACCCCAGATGTCGTGCTTTTCAGCCAAGTAAGCCATGACAGAGATGGACTGGACAGTTTTGCCAAGACCCATTTCGTCTGCCAAAATGCCGTTGATGCCTTGTTCGTAAAGATTAACAAGCCAATTAAGGCCTTTGAGCTGGTACTCTTTGAGTTGTGTATTGATGAGCTTTGGCTGCTCAATCTCCACATCGCCGAGACCCGTCGGATTCTGAAAGTTCATTTCGCCTTCATCATCCATGTCTAAGCCTTGGTTGTTAAAATCACGAGCCTTCTTCTGTGCTTCGGCAATTGCGTTTTGTGCATTGGCCATAGCTGCTGCTTGTAGAGCGCTCTCGTCATCATTATCGAAATCAAGATTCTCAAAGTTGGTGACCTTGGAGCTTAAAGGCCCGCTAGGCTCTTGTACAGACAACTTTTTGTTTTCACGAAGATGGTTTGCATCTGGCGCAATGTCAGGGTTGTCTGTGCTACGCTCCACCTCATCTGTCTTGATTTTCTTGCCGATGAAATGCGAGTACAACTCCGTTTGGGAGATGAGGAAATTGAGCTTTCTCTTCTGGCGAGCAGCCTCACGGTCAGCTTCTTCTTTTCGGGCGTTCTCAATCTCCTGCTTCTCAGCGGCTTTACGTAGATCACGCTCTTCTCGCTCGTTTCGTTTCCAGAAGCCCATCATGTCACGCATAACACGCTTCGCGCGAGCCTGTAAATCTTTGGTACCCTTGTTCGTTCGTAGCTGCCAGCGCTTGGCTTCTTTGGAGGCCAGGATCGCCGTCTTCTTGAGATTGGAACCCCTCGTCGCGTAAGAATCAACAGCGAGCTTGAATGTCTTGCTGACGTCCTTGCGAGCCATGTCACGCCAAATCTGGTCATAAATCTGGTTGTAGCCTTTGGAGATGAACTTCTTCTCCAAGTCCGGCACGTCGTCAACTTTTTCTTTCTCCTTGATAACTTCTGCCTTTTCCTTGTTGGCTTTTTCTTCGCTAGTCTTAGACTTGCCCTTGATCTTGATGCGAACCCGGGCTTCTTCTTTCGGAGGCAGCTCTTCGCCAGCATCCAAGGCAGCCTGGGCAGCTTCTGCCGAATCCTTCTCCGCCTGCTTCTGTTCCTTGGACTTCTTGGGCCGAGTTCCGGAGCGGCCTTTGCCCTTCTTAGGGGTTTCGGCATCGGATGCGAGGAAGCTAGACATGGTACCGCCTTCAAGGTTGAGCTCAATATTGCGTGCAGGGCCTTTGATGCCTTTCTGCAAGATAAGCTTGGTTTGCTGGGCCTTTTTATTGGCTCTCTCAGCATCACGCAAATGCTTCTGACGCTCCTCTTCGTCTTCGGCCGCCTCGGCTCGAGCGAGGGCGGCTTCCTTCTGTTCTATAGTGACTGCCATTGACTTCTCGCGGCGTCGCTTGCGCTGCATGTCCTTCTTGCGCTCCTTTTCAGCAAACAGCTCTTGTTCACGGACTTCATGTAGTGCCTCGTCGTAGAATACATCATCATATCGCCGCTTGCCCAGGTCAGAGTGCTCTGCCAGCCTCTTTCCTGAAGTCTTGGCAAATTGCTCGCGCCGGGCATGGCCTTTTTCGGAATCTAGCTCAGCCATAAGGCGCTGACGCTTGAAAGCCCTTTCTTTGTAGGCTCGATCGCTGAATTCCGCATCGTCAAGAGACTCGGCCTGCTTGTCAAGATTCGCTTCGTGATTCTGAATTGACCTTTCCATCTCGTTGGACCAGGTCTTTTGTTTAGGTTGGCCGTTTGCTTGGCGTTTTGAAGGTAGTCGAGGGGTTGGGGACTCTTTCTTAACCGATGATCGACGACTCTTCTTTGATGCGCCTTCTTCCCTTATCTCCGATGCACGACCCTTGGTTGGCTTCTTCGTGGCCTTCTTCTTGATGATGATTTCTGCTCTTTTGACAGGGACGGGCTCAGGTTCAGTATCAACCTCTTTCTCCATCTCAGTATCGCCATCGTTTTCGGGTTCTCGAAGCTCAAAGACGGGAAGCGCCAGTGTGGGCTCTTTTTTAGGCGTTGGTGCTGTGGCTGCAGATTTGGGTGCGGGCTCGGAGTTAGAGAGAATGTTGGAAAAAGACATTGGGTCCGCAGCTCGACTTGGAGTCTTGAGAAATATTCCGTCAGTACAGGAAATATTTTATCCGATGATTAATCTCTTTAATTTGGACAGAGGGCAGCAATAAGATGAGAGAGGGAAAAAAGATCGGTAAGGACAATTAGAGAGGAGAGAGAGGTGATGAGATGATGAAGAAAAAAAGAAAAAGGGTAAAAAAAAAAAATTCGTTTGCAACTTACAGGAGCCGGCTTTGGCGGTGACGGGGCAGCCAATTCTGACTTCATGAATGGCGGCAGGGAGGTGCCGTTTGTAGAAGAGTGCGTGGTCGCGGGCCCATGCCTTGAACCCGGTGAAGTCATGTGCGAATGTTTGCTAGGCGGGCTGTGAGAGCCGGTAGGAAGAGTCGGGTGTGAGTGAGAAAGAGGGCTGGTTGGTCGGTTAAAAGACGAAGCCCTCGCTCTCGGTGATGAATAATTATTGCCGTTGCGATAAGACGATTGGTGTTGCTGATCAATTGACGGCGGGTATTGGTATAAAGACTCTCGACTCTGATACTGCTAAAGGGCGAAAGAAGAAGAGAAAAAGGAAATCACGTTAGAAGACGCGTTTAAAAGTCAGGGATGGCGATGATATATTCATTGCAAGGGTTGGTGAATGAAGGAAATTTTTTCATCTTTTCGGAATGATGCATCTAGGGGGGTTATGTCGTCTTTTTTTCCGGAGGCCAGGGTGGAAGTCTAGAAGGGGGAAAAAAAGGAATGATTGATCAAAGGACAAAAGCAAGTGCATAGCGCGAGTGGATTTAAGGCCGAAAAATGAAAGTGGACTTTGCTAGAGATGAGCTGCTTACCTTTGGCGTGGCCACTTGGGGCGCGTTGTGCCTTGAGTCGGAGATGGGGCGCTCTTTGGTCGTGTCGGTTGTTGGGTCATAGACTCTGCCGCCAGCAGGCTTTTCGCGCCGATGGCCGTCGCCAGCAGATGAAGATGATGATGGCGGAGGATAGTAGGCGCTTGGTGGGTGCAGCGGCGAAGCTGAAGGAGGACCTTGCTGATGATGACCGACTGATGAGGGCGATGGTGCGAGCCCAGTGGGCGGCGGTAGCGGATGAGCAGGTCCTCCGGAAGCTGCCGGTATCGTTGTCGTCGACATGAATGGGCTGCGGTTGTGACTGTGTAGCCGTGGAGGTGATTGATGATGCGGAGGATTGCTGCTGCTATTGCCGGGCGATGCGTAGGGTAGAGGAGGATGAAATTCGGCCTGTGTGTGCGTGGTTGAGGGAGACCGCAGGCTGAAGGTGGAGTGTCGCTGCGAGTTGACCGGGTTCATCATTTCGCGCCGACTATGTCTATCGCGGTCTCGCTCTCGCTCGTCATCGTTGTCGCCGTGCCGCTGCAGCACCGTGGAGCGGAAGCTTGAGTCCATCGCGAACGGGCAGGTGTCTAGTTATGCTGCCGTCTCTCTTTCTTTCTCTCTTTTACTCTCTCTCGGTCTGTCGCTCTGTCGACCGCCAGGCGAGGCGAGGCTGAAAAAGAACGGCCTCCCAAATTGGGGGAGGTCAAAAAAAAGATAAAAATAAAATAGAAATAAAAAAGGGAGGGGAGTTGCTGTAACTAGGAATTATAGTAAGAGACCCACGAGCCCATGTGTATGTATATAGCTATACACGCGCTCGCAGCCACAGTCTTTTATTTTCGACAATCCGGACAACAGTGATGCGCCATAAATATGATGAATTGGCGGGCGTAAAATTTTAAAGGTATCCCGAAGATCGTGTTGGATGACAAAAAAAGTTGAGCTAGAAGATAGAGTTGGTAGGAAAAGCCTCGCTAGAATCAAGGCTGATGACGACGCAATTGACCTCTTGACTATTCCGCAGAGACGAGCACGAAATCGGCACGGATACAGCCGCGTGAGCAGCAGAAAAGGGCTTAGATATTTATTATGATATGATGTGTGTGTATACAGGGTACGAGCGAGCGAAGGAGAAGTAGTAGTAAATAGAATTAGAATTATTGATGGCGCGCGTACAAAGTAGTGACACTGGGGCAAGGTATCATCGGCACTGGCGATGGCGATGGCGATGGCGATGGCGATGGCGATAGGAAATGGTGATAGCTTCAAGCGCCCATATGATTTGGTGACGGAATCTTGAGTTTTGCAAGAGGGAAAACGGAGATAAAAGCTACGGCAAAAGGGAGGGACCAGCGCGAAAGGCAGGCGGAGTCGCAAGCCTGCACAGGCGAGGCGAGACCCGTGGTGATGGTGGACTGATGCGTTGGCTGAAAGGAGTCTGGAGCCGGTCTGTCCGCGGCCTGCCTTGGCTCTCTAGAGATCCGGATCTACAAAGTAGTGCATGCAAGCATGGCTCCGTGCATACTTACGCTTGCTTCAGGCTGGACAAGTGAGAGGAGGGATCTAGCAAAAAAAAATATGGCTAGGGGAAATTGCTCAGCAACGCCACTAGAAGCCACGAATTACTGGAATCAACTAATATATCATCATGGATGAGCTATTTTCATGTCCACCAAATAGTATTTAGAACAATAAATTGATACTATAGAGTACTTGATGTGCTGACATTTGCTTGCTACCTGTACTTACTCACTCACTGGTAGTACGCAGTATCAAACAGCAAGGTGCTATGCAATGCCTCATCCACTCGGTGATGCATCGTGAGCTGCCACATCTTAGCCAATCACTGCGCCTCGGGTTGCAAGTATTAGCGCGCAACTGTGATTCTGCTGGCCTTTTTCGGTATTCTTGATGCTATGATGATACTACTCTTGTACGCACGCAGAGTAGGTAGGTATAGAGCTGAGAGGAGAGAATGACATGGTAGAAGAAGACAGGACGCACGGCCAGTCCAACACAACAACAAAGAAAAAAAGGTCATGATGCAGGCTTCCTTTCTTTCTCCCCCCCTTGCTTCATGCATCACCAGCTCGCTCAAAAAGAAACCAGGGGCCTTGCCGTTCCCCATACTACTTTGTTTGTCTCACCCATCAACGCCTTGCAGCGCCCTTGTACTTGTTTTCTAGAGCCTCAAATCCTAGATACTTAAAACAGCCCAACTTACAAGTTTTATGCATGCTGTCACACAGCTCCTTTATTTGTATGGATGGCGATTAATATGGTAAAATAAAGGAGGAAAAAAGAAATTAGCTTTTTCAAGGCAATTTCTATCATTTTCTTTATCCATTGATGGTGTCACCTTTTTTTTTTTCCAAAATTGTAAGATTTTGTGGGCTTTTTCGGCGATAGCCTCTTCAGCCGTGTTTCATTTTCCATAGTTCTATACCTTTATACAATGTACAACAGTGTCACTGCTGTTAACACGGTATTGACTAAATCCAACTAGCTTACACGTCTCTGTATATGTGTCCTTCTAGCAATTACTAGAAGATATCTGGTAAGAAAGCGATATTGAATGCAGCCACTCACTCACCTACTGCGGACGATTAAAAACCCAGCAATCATGGGTCATAGCAAATATCTAGTAGCGTGATAATTATGGTTACATTCCTAGGAGAATAGTGATTCTCAAAATCTCTAGTTTATATTCATTTAAACTCCAGTCAACTCAAATTCTCCTTTGGCCATCTAACCATCGAGTCTTCAACCTCCTCAATCCCTT
Source organism: Trichoderma oligosporum (assembly GCA_015266385.1). NCBI lineage: Eukaryota > Fungi > Ascomycota > Sordariomycetes > Hypocreales > Hypocreaceae > Trichoderma > Trichoderma oligosporum. Next base: position 139,791 of record JACBYL010000529.1, on the reverse strand, counting down.
TACACTTCTCAATCAAACCCTCATTCTCCGATATTCCCAATCCTCGCTCCACCTCAACCAACTTCCTAGCCCAATCTTCGTTATCAACTCTCCACGATCCCAGACTCTCAAACCCCATCTTGCCATACAGCCCGCGAGACTGTGCAGACGAAACCAAGCATACCGGAATACCCTCTGCATCGCTTCTGTCCAACACAACACTAAGTAGCTTTGTGCCAACCCCCTTGCGCTGATGATTCGGGTCAATCATCAACTGATTCACATCTAGAAATGATAAAAGAAAAAAGAAAAAAAAAACATCAGTAAACTTGTTGCCTAACAGCAATATTAAAGGATAAGTTTGACCAACAAATGTGTTTCTGTCCATTCATAACCTTCTCATAACAACCATCCATCTCAACCTGTCGTTCATTAAACCTTGCCCACAACTCCCTCAAATGCTCCTTTGGCGTAGCAAACGACGGCCCAGAGACTTGTTGCGTTTCCTCCTTCGCATCATCATCCTCACTGCTATTCGCCACCTTTTCAGCTTCTACAATATATCTCACAAACCCAACAATAGCGCCGGAATCTTCATTAACTGCTACCAAAATGACATTCTTTGGCTTCTTCAGTATCTCCACCACCAATTTTGATATTAATTCTCGCGGACGTAGCGTATAAAATGCTGCGTAGAAATCGTGATATGGGTTCAGAGCGCCGTAGTATGCCTTAGCTATGGATGCAGCATCAGCTGGCATTGCAGATCGCACAGTAATAGAAGTCATTCTTCACCAAATATTAAATCTGCAGTGAATCTCAAACACAGATATTCTATAAATCTGAACATTCTTATTATAGGCATTAACTTGAACTTATATTTACGTATTAGTAAAAGGCGCAGCACATGTAATACACCAAAATTCCTCGGCGAAATGAGTCAGTCGGTATCTAGCCTAGCATGATTTTGGTCTACTAGTCTGTCCACCTTAGCAACAGTCCCCACGATGTACATGTGAAGAGCAGTCTTCAATGCAAAGCTCTCAAATCGGCTTTCATGAACTTGATGCCAAAAGATTGCTATGGCTGATTAGGACGAATTCATAGTCATGACAAGCACCTATCATGCACATATGCCCTCTCAGTATGAACAGGCAAATAAGATTAGTCAAGTACAAAGCATCTGTAATGTAATCTATAAACACTGCCCTTCATTCAGTCTAAATGCCTCCGTATCCTTCAAACCTAGTAGTAGTGCCCCAAGAAACTCAATAATACTACCAAGTCTATCCCGTAAAAAAGTGAAACAAAACATCGATCATGAATGCATGTATCTCGCATCTCTAGGGTATCGCGGCCGTGCTCAGGCGCTTTCTGCGCGGCTTTCAATTTGCCATCTTCCTTGATGGCTTTTGCCGCGTGACAACCCATCCCGTATAGCCACCGTCCAATTCCCTGTCATGCGCACATCATCCCGTTCTATATGAATTCCAATTGCCATCTTAATTGTGGGCTTATGTTTTTTTCATGACTTGCATTTTCTCTTTTAAACAGCGCCAGACGATATCATCTTCTTGCGGAGGTAGCTCTTGTATTCGCCAATAGTGCCGTCCCATGATCGGATGGTCTGGTTCTCACATACCAGAATTTGCTTTGCAATCTTGTCAAGCAATCTATATAGAGAAAATTATTGTTAGTGCCCGTTTCAGAAAAAGAAAGAGAAGTTGAGCAAAAAATTTAAAAAAAAAAAAAAAAAAAAAAAAAATCCAAAAAAAAAATTAAAAAAAAAAAAAAAAAAAAAAAGAATTCCTACCTGAAGTCGTGGGACACAACAATAACACCTCCGCTAAAGGCATTGATGGCGTCCGCCAAGCTGTCAATGGTGGGTATATCAAGACCGTTGGTTGGCTCGTCAAGAAGCAGCATGTTGGGGCCATCAATAGCCAGTAGAGCAAAGACGATACGACTCTTCTGACCTTCGGACAGCGTACCCATTAGGGCGGTCTGGGAATCACCAGTGAGACCATAGCGGCCAAGCTGTTGACGCCAAAATTGGTAGTCCTGAGATTTCTCCTTGTACTTGTCACGAACGAAATCCAAAGCAGACTTGGTCAAGTCAAGCTGCTCGGCACTGTGCTGGGAGTACAGGCCAAGTTTCAAGTGGGTGTGGCGGGTAACGGATCCACCAGTCGGTGAGAGCTTGCCAGTCATCAATCGCAGCAGCGTTGACTTGCCAACACCGTTGGGTCCGACTAAGGCAGTTCGGGAGTCCATGTCGAAACCGAGATCCAAGTTTCGGTAAAGGTCATCCTCTGGGTTGCCAGAGTAGGAGAAGGTGACGTTGTCAAAGGACAGAACGGGAGGGGGCAGCTTCTCAACATCAGCGAAACGGAAGGTGAAGACCTTGTCCGGGGTGACGGGTTGGATGAAGCCGTCTGCTTCCATCTTATCCAAAATCTTCTGGCGAGACTTGGCCTGTCGAACCAGATTGGCATAGGTACCGGCGCTAGCAATAAATTTCTTGATGTGAGCAATTTCTTCCTGCTGCTTGTGGTAAGCCTTCATTTGGTTTGTCTCGTTTTCAGCGCGAGTCTTAGCATAAGAATCGTAGTCACCACCATAGTATTGCAGCGCCTTCTCTCGCATGTCAATCATGTTTGTGCACACGCCATTCAAAAAGTCCATGGAGTGGGAAACTAGGACTAGAGTTCGCTCCCACTTCTTGAGATACTCTTCCAACCACACACAGGCTTCGAGATCCAAGTGAGCGGTGGGGTCATCAAGCAAAAGGAGAGAGGGCTTGACAAATAGAGCCTTGGCCAAGGCAACACGCATTCTCCAGCCACCAGACATGTCCTTAGTCTTCTTATGGATAGTCTTCTTGTTGAAACCAAGACCAGTCAAGATCAGGGAAGCGCGAGTGGCGAACGTCGAGGGGTCCATCTTGTCCATATGCTGCCAGAACGTTAGTATACGATTTATATAATTAATTGCCATAATTGATCGTCATTTGGAATTGGGATTAAGCGGTACATACGTCATAAAGGTCAATCAGGATAGGGCTTTCAGGGCCCTCATCCTCCAAGAGCTTCTCGGCCAGCTTGTCGAGGCGATCCATTTCATTCTCTGCCTCTTTGACGACCCATTCCAGGGCGCCATAGTCACTGGGGGGAGCACCCTCATTGAGCAGATAGATATCGACGTGGCTGGGGATGGGATACTCTCGAGCGGCGATGGCCTTGAGCAAAGTAGATTTTCCACAACCGTTCTCACCAAGAAGACCATAACGGCGACCAAAGGACAGCTCGAGTGTAGAATCCGTGATGAGGACTCGGCCGTGAAACACGAGAGATGTGCTGGTGATCTTGACGTCCTTGCTCTGTTGGGTAGATGACAGCACACCGGTGGTAACTCGGTCAGAAATGCCGTGCTGGTCCATCTGCTCTGCCAAACGCTTCACCTCGTCCATCTTGTCGTCAGAAGTGGCGGGGCTATCAGTATCCTGAACGGGGTTTCCATGAGCATCGAGTTCAGGTTCCTGATTCTTCTTGCCAGCCTTTCCCTTCTTATCGAGCTTGCCCTCGGCAGCCTTCTTTGCGAGTCTCTTTTCCTTAGAGGCGGAAGGCATTGTGGCGGTCTAGAGCAAAAAAAAAAAAATCAGGAGTTTCAGTTTGTTCTTTTTTTTCTTATTGTAGAAACAGGAAGAGAAATAAGGGAGTGAGAAGGGAGTGAAAGAAAAAAGAGAGGAAGAATGCAAGTAAATTCCGATTTTCCCAGGCGTGATATTCAACGACCGCAGAATACTACAAGAAAAAAGAAAAAAGAAAAGAGAAATCCAAGGGATGAATTACTGGTTAGAATGACTTGACCAGAAAAGTGGCGGCGAATTGCTGGTCAGCCTTGAAAATATTCAAAGTAAGCGGGGTGAATTTTTTTTTTTTGAACGGTGGGGCTGGTACCAAACTTTTTGGCTTTGATAAGGGGGGAGCCACAGTCAGGCATCAAGCTAAGGCATTAACTGCGTCTCGGGGAGTCAAGGGGGGGTTTACTGAATATTAACTCATTGAGGGATCTTTGAGAGGTGTCGACTTCGATTACTTGACTTAATTGACTGTTCTAATTTTTTAATTCTTATTTTTATTTCTTCATACTTTTCATCTTCTTCTTCGTCTTATTATTTTCATCTGCTCTAAATCCAATTTTGCACATGCTGGAAGGCTATCAGGCACTTTGACGTCACTCTCGCCTTAGTGGGTCAGCAATGACAAGACAACACCGAGTTCAGAACTTTCTGTCCTACCTACCCTGCACTGAATCTGTCCCAAATCCGGCGACCTTGGCACATCAACCATCATTCAAACTTATACAGTAAGCTCCCGAAATAAATGCACTAATTACCCTCTAATAGTATTTCAATCTCAATTTCCTATGTCAAAGTCTCTTGGCAACATATCAAACGCCACCCAACCTCTCCGTCCTTTGGCCTTTAGTTGTAATCCTTGTTTTAATCATATCACTCGGCACAAGTTGCGGCTGCGCATCTCCATATCGCTGATGTTCCATCTCCTCTGCATTTATATCTCGCTCTGTTGGTAGATCTGCATTTCTGGAAACGTCTCCTTTGTATCCCCCCATTTTGGAGCCTATCAATTTACTTCTTAGCCCTGAATTCATCTCTGGTGATCGTATTGGTCGTAAGTCCGACGGCTTCTTCTCTTCCGGTGTCATTGCCATCGAAGAGCGATGCCGGCTGTTTGTTTTGGTGTAATTTGATTCGCTCTCCATATTATCGTTCTCTTTAAAAGAGGTGATTCTGGAATATAATCGATCAAATAACTGACGGAGCCACCTGGATTTTTATATTAGCTTTAACATCCTCCTTGTTGTTGCATTCCGTCCATTCCGAACATCTTTCCTCTTACAATATATTCGTCATTATCGACAACGCTATCATATGATGCATAGGTGACAATTCAAGAAATTCAAGCGTATTTAGACTTGCTATACTACCGGGACAATTTAACTAAATAAAATAAAAGTAAAACCAACTACTACTATTTTTCTATATGGAATACTCGGGAATGAGGAAAATGCTGGTGCCTAGCCGCTGTTATCAATATTTGCCATCCCAATGAGAGGTGGCGGAAACTAACAGATTCCACACCTGCACAGGCAGCAAGTTAAGCCAATAATGGATGCAATGCTCCATAATAAAAGGCTCAATGCATGTGTTAGGAATTGTTTTGAAATAATATGAATTGTTTGCTGGCCTGATGCCAGTTGTCACTGGACACATACATGTGCAAGTACGCAAGTCGTCATGGCGCAGCATAGCACGCATTAGTCCCTAAAATATACGGAGATATCACTACTTACTGTACGGATATGTACAGCAAACATCTAATTTGGGATTCGGTGCTTATGAGGAAACCTCCCTATCCAATGCATCATACTTCGTCTCCCCCGTCAAGCCACTCTGCCTCGGACCAGCCCCCCTATCTCTCAGGCCCTGCCCCTGCCTCATTTGTCGCTCCGCCAATCGACTCGGATCATCCTCAGTTCCCGGCTCCGACCTCAGAGCCCTCTCAAGTCCATCATCATTCTTTGCCCTTTGGTCATCACTGAGACCTTCCGTAATCTTCTTGCCATGAGGTCCCTTTGTATCTGTAATATACTGGTCCGCTACGTAACTTGGCGCGGCTTTCGCAGATGCGCTTTCGCGGACGGCCTGGTTTCTCAATTCCGAACCTGAAATAACTTCTGGTTGAACGTTGCGATTCTTTGCAAATTCGCCGCCTTCTTGGAAGGATTGCGCTGCGAGGGACTCGGATGGAACGACCCCGACTGCTTCACGGTACTCTGGAGCATCATGACCTGGATTTACCTTCTAAAATGTTTAGTATATTGTAGAGTGGTGGTGATGTTAGTTCTAAGATGTGTGTGTAAGTTAAGATATGTACCTTGGTGCCAGCGCCGGGAGGTTTGCGTTCTCGAAGAGTAGGCATATTTTATAGAGTGTTTATTCCAATATGATTTCGATTTGTTTTCTTTTCTTAAATAAATCTGTTTTTAATGGCGAATTTTTTTCTGTATTGAAACTTGAAAACAACAATTTCAACTCCCATTGGCGTCTGACGCCTTTAAGTATTAATTACATTCAGCAAAGAACATGACATCACAACTCACGCAATAACCACGTCAATATTTTTAAACATCAACCAGTGGCATTGAGACTTAAGTATTGTGAGGAGTCCACTGAAAAAAGCGGCTCATTCTCTCACTATCGTGCCGAATAGGATTGCATCTAGTAGGAAGTTTCGGCTATGTTGGCGATATCCATCTGACAGAGTGTTCTTATGCAGTGCAGAGCATAATTGCTTTATCGATTAAAAAATGGGAGTCAAAAGCGCTGCATATTTTGATACAAAATTCCAACTTGTGAGGACTAAGAGCTTATAAATGGCGCAAATTTTCATCAACCATCTGTTTCATAACCATGTCCTTAAACATATATACCCTTGGATATGATATCAATTCATCTCAAGGCCTCCATAAGCCATTCAAAACACGCCTGCCGAACCAAGGAATAGATGCAAACTCCCACAAGGCAAATGCAAAAAAACATTGAGTAGTCCACACACACTTCTCATCGTATAAAAGCCCAGCCCTTCACCATTCAACTCTCTCTCTCCTACTACTTTTCATGCCTCTCCTTTAATTTTTTTCGTTGCTTTTGCAGTACCAATATGTGTATTATGCACCTAACTCAGGGTTAATCAGACAATCCTAATCAGTTTAGTTGACAAAATTCTATCCATACCTTTGTAGCAAATCTCAAGCTTGTAAGAGTCTCTTTCAGATGCGTCTCTAGGGGCGATATCATGACGAACATGAGCGTTTTGCTGTTCCCACCCAGACTGTATTGCAGCAAGTGAGTTAACTTGGAGTTTCGATATGGGATATGACCTGAACCTCTACCCAAAGCTTCAATCACATCGCCAAGGCAGCTCAAACTCTTGTTGATGTTCTGCGTCTCCTTCATCCTGTCACCCTCAACCTGTGAGTGCTTTAAGCGTTCTGAACCAGCCAAGTCGACCAAGTTGAGAGTACCCTCACATCGTTCACCCGTCGCGGAGTTTTCGCCAATGAGCTTCAGAATGAAGACACTGTGAGATCGAGAAGATCGTTCGTTAGCTTTGGTAGCTGCTACTGATCGGTTCTTCTGCGCTTCTTCCAACATCATCTCAACGGTATCGGCGGAATTCAGCTCAACAGACTTGCAGTTCAGGATTGAAGTCTGCTTACGGATCTCGTCATGTCGGATCTCCAGCTTCTTTGTTAGCCGTCCCTCTGTGGTACGATCATTGGGTGTTAAGAGATCGTTCAGCTCTTCATTGTAAACTTCAACGAATGAGCCTTCCATGGAGTATTCCCATGACTTCTCCTTGAGCTTTGTGACGGTATCATAGATCATATGCGTAGCTCGTGGAATCATACCATCAGGGGACGACATGGTATAGGTCTTCCCAGAACCAGTTTGGCCGTAACAGAAAATACACACGTTATAACCATCCAGGGCGCTTTGTACGAGCTGGGAGATTTCGCCAAAGATGTCGTCATTCTGTACATCGGGCGTAAACACTCGATCGAACTCGAATGGATAGTTTTTCCTCTGAACAGTTCCAAGGCTAGTTTTCTCCTCCGGACCAGCGACTGTAATCTCAGAAGAGGTCTTGTCATCGGGATAGGCAAGCTGAGCAACCTGGCCCTCACCGTTTCCAAGAGGTGGCCGAACTCGACACATGACACGAATATTGCCCTTGAGTTCCTGGTACTTGTTGAAGAGAACGCGCCGCTCAGTTTCTTCCTTCATAAGCTTTTGACGTGCCTCCTCCGCAATACGTAGTGCATCTTGAAGCCTATCTTCCATAGCAGTGAATGCATCGGATTGTGCCTTGGTGTCAGATTCTAGAAATTCAACTTGTGATCGAAGAGAGTTGATTTTCGCTTCAAGGGTTGTGTTGGAAGCTGATAGCTCGGAAATACTTGTTTGCAGACTGCCGGTCAGTGCCTTCTCGCGTTGAAGGTCTGATCGTATGCCATCTGCCTCTGAGCGAACATCTCGCATCTCTCGATCTTTTTTCTGTAGCGCAATATCCATTTCCTGCTGGTCATTTCCTATTTTACTTCGTAGATGTTGGAGCTCTTGTTCTCTTTTCTGCTGTTCATCTTGTAATTCTTGTTGATAGCGTCTGGTTAGACTCTCCACTTGTTGTTGATGCTCATTCGCCTCCTGTGTCTTGAGACGCTCTAGTTCGCGAGTCAGATCGTCCATCGCTGTTCGGTGTTGCCGTGAGAGATCGTCGACTGCAGTTTTGTGCTTTCTGGTAAGGTCGTCAGTTTGTCGAGAGTGGTCCCATTCGAGCTTCTCAAATTCATGTTGAAACTTTCGCCGTTCTTCCCTTGAAGTATCAAGATCTGATTTTAGGATCTCAACTTTGTTTTCTAATCTTTCTTTATCGCTTTCCAGCTCCGAAACTATCGCAATATAAATTAGCATCATGATGAATTGAAAAGAAAATTCGTTCCTCTGCCTCTACCTCGCTTTTTAGCTAACTCAAGAGCATCATCCATTCCCTTTCGATCGAGCAGCGTTGTATCCACCATAGCCTTTAGCTCTTTAAACTGCGACTCAATATCACCGACTCGACCGTCAACATCAAAGGCTACAAATCCGGTTAGGTTAGAATCTTTATTTAAGAAATTGTAACGCATTGGAGACTTGGTAGGGGACTTGGTGGGAGAATTGGCTTTGAAAAGAGCGATGCATCCTTGTAGTTTTTCGACCTGCCGCTTAACCTGCTTATCGCTTGGCGTCATAGAGGGACCTCCCTAAGTTCCCTGTACAGCTGCTAAAGCAGATGGCAGCTGTTTGTTGCCTCTCTTCTCATTACCAGGGCGATGGATGGTGATGTTCACTAGATTGGGTGTAGTGTCGGGAGGTGGAGCTGTCACTTGACTTGTGTTGTGAATGGAGCTGTCGTCTTCAAGGCAGAGATTGTCGAATCTCGTTGTCAGAGAGCTTTCTCTTGCTGAGGATAAAGTTGATGTGGATCTGGTAGTTCTGACTTTGCGATAGGAAAGGGTGTTGAAAGTGAAGTTATTGAGTTCGGAGATTGTCGTACCGGTCTGATCTGTTGCATCTTGATCCTTCTCTTCTCGATATCCATACGCTGTACGAGGTCGCGCTACTTGGCTTTTTGATCTTGAATGACTGGCACGCGTGCTCGGTCTTGGAACTGCTGGTTGATCTGCACTGGTGTTTCGTTCTGGGCCAAAGCTCTTAGCAAAGCTACTATTTGTTGAAGCATTGGTGATGGTGGAAGCTGGGCGTGGTCGTTTAAGCTATTGCTAAATATTAGTAACCGAATCGCTAAGATTCGCTTGTAATGTTTTTGAGGCTCCCTCACTTGTGAGATGCTGGCCAAAGTCTGGCCCTTGACTGCGGACCGCGGAATCTGTGGAGCGGTTGCCGTGGACGACTTTGACGGATATTCAAGTGCACGTTCAGAGAGGGGCTTGCGTTTCGCCTCGGATTGATATGCTTTGAGAAGTTAGTATGCCACAAAAACTCCTTGCATCACGCAGCTCTGCATTCGTACCGGGTTGAGGTATCTCGCGCTTCAGCCCCTTCATCCCAGGTGGTGCGGGGATAGAAGACTGGATGCGAGCATTGTGCTGCGATTCGCTCCACTCGGTCAACCCTCCAACCTGCGTCGTCGGTCCTGGCAAGCGACTGATCTTGGAGAGTCGCGCAGCCTGTGGGTTCGTTGCAGTCAGCTTCTCGTTCTTTTTATCACATTGTCAGCGCAAGCTTTTGCGGGATTGCGAACCTGGTTCTCGGTAGCGTCCATCGTAAAAAATACCAAAATGAAGTCCCTGGCAAATCGAAAAATAAAAAAAGATAATAATAAAGAAACTCCGAAAGTTGGTTGTTCGCGTCAAAAACGAGGGAGCAAGAGCCCCAGCGATTTAAGTTTGTTGTATGGAAGGTAGGAATGGGTATAACTGGAGAAAAAGAGCGTGCGGTAGCGAAGTGGCAGTCCAAAAAGTAATTATCCCCCTGTCTCGGTTGTTGACATTGTAGATTTATTTAAATGGAGATGCTTCTTGCTTTGTGTTATCGGTGTGGAGTAATATGAAGTTAGCGTCAAAGCATCGACTGTTGTTTACCGCACGAGGCGTGGGCCGGGCAACGGTGGCTCGGGCATTGTGGCTTGGCATTGGTCTTTGAGAAAATGGGGCGCAGGCCAGCTGCTGAAGATATCATGCGACACCACTTACTGCTATTCAACTGCCGTGCTAATAATGCTTATGGTACGGAGTACTTAGATGGGTTATCTTAGTAAGTCCTAATACTAAGGAGGGAATGGCCAAAGTTCAGCAGTGCTGGGATCGAATGTCTTTGGTTTTGGGTAGGGGTCTCACGATATGCTTGCTTAAGGAATATAAAATCAACCTCACCATCATGTTCATCCGTCTCTCGACTACTCTCTATATTGTAGAGTCGAAGACAAGTAAGTATGCAAGACTTCACAGCTTCGCTAGCAGTTCATCACCATAAACAAACCCGCTGATTTCACATGCTAAAAACAATGACGCCAAACCCAAAGTCTTGGTACCAAAAAGCTTAGCGTCAACGCCGCTTTTGAAAGCATGCAATTCTGTGTCACATGTCAGTTATATATCCTGAATGTATGTTCTACTAAAGAAAAAATGAAAGAGGAAGTCAAAGCTAAATAAGACACCGTATTGCTGTGGCTTCAAAGGTTAATTGCTAAAAAATTCCATTTTTCATCTGGCTATTTGCTGTTCTCGAATTGAACGTCTACCTGTGCTTTCATCATCCACCAAACTGCCCTTTCTAAGATGGCAAGGAAGTCGCAATATAATTTCCCTATTAATTTGCTTATGAGTAGACCGCTACATAACAGTTATTATACTGTACGAAGCTCCTACTTCGCCATCTTTCACGGACATTAATCGTTAAAGCGATCTCAGCCCCCCCCTCCGAAATCACTAAAAGCGGCGTGGCTGATGTAATCTAACCACTCTAGCTCCCCAATGTTCCACACAAAACTGACACTCATTTGCGTCTACTACATAGATATTATATACCACAGATACTCCACCTCTCTTTTTATCTGTTCGTTTCCCCCATTATATCTTTTCCTGGGTGGCCTTGTTATCTCTCGAAAAGCGAAGAAGGGAGAAGAACTCCATCTTCTTCTGTATTTGTTTGTCTTCCATGTCTCGGTAACGCCACGTTATAATATTCAAACAACGTCTTCTCTTTCACTAGAGCTGAAAAATAATATTTTGGTGCCTGTTTTAAGATGGAGAAATACAGCCAGTTTCGCGACAGAGGTAAATACCTCCGATTTCACTCTTAAGAATATCAGCCCAATTGAACAAATGCCAAACACAATACTGACTTATACGACAAGCAACCGGCATCGCGCCCTTCCTCCCTGTCTCATCCACACGTTCCGCCCTCTCTACCCTCACTCACAGCTTTCTCTTCCTCATCCGCCTCCCATTCTTCATAACGTACACCCTCAGCTACTTCATTCTTTTCCATCCGCTCCCCATCCTCCCCGTATTCGCTCGCAAAATTGCATTATGGGGCCTCATGGCTATACCAGGAATATGGTGGATTGATCTCCAGCTCGATGGCGTCAAGCGTGGTACCTTGTCTGAGCAGCCCCGCGAGAGGGTGCCCCATCCAGGATCGATCATAGCTGCGAATTTTACGAGTCCAGTTGATGCGATCTATCTAGCGGCCATATTTGACCCGGTATTTACGGTCTCATATCCTGGGGAGCGTAAAGTTAGGAGGATAGGGTTGTTGTCAGCTATGGTGATGGCGCTGGCGCCAGTGACGACTGGTCCCCCCGCAGGCGCCAAGTTGGTAGATTTGAAGGATCTATTAAAGGAATATCCAGATCGCGTCATCGCCGTATTCCCCGAGTGCGGCACAACTAACGGCAAGGCTATCCTACCCTTCAGCCCCAGTCTCCTCCAGTCTCCCACCGATGTCCACATCTTCCCCGTCAGCATTCGCTATACTCCTCCCGACGTCACGACACCCATTCCGGGTCAATGGTTCCGCTTTATCTGGACACTGCTCTCCCGTCCTACAACCTGCATCCGCGTGCGCATTGCTGAAGGAGTAATGAACAAGGCAGCCGCAAAGACTAACGGTGCTACTGCCGTCGCTGGATCCAGTGATTTAAGTTTCAGAGGTGGAATAAGTACTGGTATTGCCATCGAAGAGCAAAAGCTACTTGATCGGGTAGGAGAAGATCTAGCGAGGTTGAGTAGAGTCAAGAGGGTGGGATTGACTATGCAGGATAAGACTGCATTTGTTAAAACATGGAGTGGGAAAGGGGCCTAATTAAGTAGTCGAATTTTGTGTGTCTTAAATACTTGTAAGTTACTGAATCAATGTGTATTATCTCTTAAATCCCTTGTGGAGAAAATCGCTGTGTGAGATTGATGCGCAATATGTAATATTCACTACTACTATGGTCAATAGTTGCTAGTTGTAACAGGATTCAGGGCTAAGGCCAGTGCCGACTTTTCTATATAAATGTAGGGTGCAATGCCGGCGGGTCTTTTAGGATCTCATGCCCTCTAATCTATTACACTAAATTGGGAAGCAACTTGTGAGCATAAGTTATTGGTTCCCCTAGTACTTTGCACATCTACATTTATCGTCCTTCTTTTTCTTGATCAGGCCCTTTCATACATATATACATATGCAGATGGCAAAGTTTCTAACTCTTTCCAGCCATCCATTTAGGTATCCTAGCAAAAACTCCTTACAAATACATATAAACATCCATTTATACGCACCCCTTTTTTTGGAACTCCATTTTATGCAATGGCGCCATCTGTAACGCAGCCCGTGCTAGCGTTGCTAACCAACTGAGCGTACTTGGATAGCGTTCCCTTTGTGTATCTCGGCGCGGGGGCCTTCCACTCCTTCCTTCGCTTCTCCATTTCTGATTCCGAAATCTCCAAGTCGATGATTTTCTTGTCAGCATCGATAGTAATCTCATCGCCATCCTTAACAAGGGCGATGGGCCCACCGTCCATAGCCTCGGGGACGATGTGTCCGATGATGAAGCCATGGGAACCACCAGAGAAGCGACCGTCTGTCAGTAGAGCGACGTCCTTGCCAAGACCAGCACCCATAATAGCCGAAGAAGGCTTTAGCATTTCAGGCATACCGGGTCCGCCCTTGGGACCATCGTAGCGAATAATGACAACGGTCTTCTCACCCTTCTTGATCTCGCCACGCTCCAAGCTCGCAACAAAGTCAGACTCAGCGTCGTAACAACGAGCTTTGCCCACAAATCTGAGACCCTCCTTGCCTGTGATCTTGCCGACGCAACCGCCAGGAGCCAAAGAACCACGCAAGATTTGGATGTGACCGGTGGACTTGATTGGCTTGCTAAAGGGTCGAATAATGTCCTGATCCGTGGGGAAATCAGGGGCACTTTCAACATTCATTTTCATGGTCTTGCCGGTTACAGTGACGCCAGAGCCGTCAATAAGACCTTCCTTGAGCAGATACTTGAGCAAGCCGGGAGTACCACCAATCTTGTGCATATCGGCCATGACGTACTTGCCAGATGGTTTCAGGTCAGCAAGAAAGGGGGTGCGGTCAGAGACGGCTTGGAAGTCGTCGATAGTCAATTTGATGCCAACAGAGTCAGCAATAGCAATAAGATGAAGAACAGCGTTGGTGCTTCCGCCAAGAATAGTAGTGACAATCATGGCGTTCTCAAAGGCTTGTCGGGTAAGGATATCGCGTGGCCGAATATCCTCTTTCAGAAGATTTCTTATAGCGGCTCCAACGCTTTCACATTCGGCCATCTTTCGAGGGTCCTCAGCAGGGCTGCTGCTGCTGCCCGGTAGAGTCAGACCCATGGTCTCAATAGCCGTCGCCATGGTATTGGCCGTGTACATACCACCACAAGCGCCGCTGCCGGGGCAGGCATGGCGGATAATGTCATATCGCTGGTCTTCGGTGATTTCTCCAGAGATGTACTGACCATAAGCTTGGAAAGCAGAGACAATGTCAATGGAGTCACCAGCTTTAGTGCAGCCGGGTTGAATGGTACCGCCGTAAACCATGATGCTGGGTCGGTTGACGCGACCCATAGCCATGACAACGCCAGGCATATTCTTGTCACAGCCAGGTAAACTAATGTTTGCGTCGTACCACTGTCCGTTCATGACTGTCTCGATACTGTCGGCAATAATTTCTCTGCTTTGTAGGGAGTAACGCATGCCAGTAGTACCCATAGAAATCCCATCGCTAACGCCAATGGTGTTGAACCTATACGGCACAAGGCCAGCCTTGACCACAGATTCCCTGACAACACCCGCCAGGTCCATCAGATGCATATTACATGGGTTTCCCTCGTACCAGACGGAGGAGATGCCAACCTGCGCCTTGCTCAAGTCTGCATCTGTGAGGCCGGTGGCGTATAACATGGCCTGGGAAGCGCCCTGGGACTTGGGCTGCGTAATGGTCGCGGATATTTTGTTGAGCTTCTCGTCCGCATATCGGGCGGCGGTGGTCGACAGTAGACGGCTATAGCTAATGGTGAGTAAAGATATTTTGGGGGTTCACATTGACCCCGTTCTTTCAAACCCACTTACGCTTGGTTTCTCATGGACAGAGTGCTGGCTCTTGACAAGGCGCTCAGAGCCCTTGTCGGGTTCTTAAGCAGCGATCGAGAGAGCATCGTAACGTCTGTGACAGAGCGACGATGAACTGAATAGTAAACGAATGGTCCTATTATCGGAGGATTAGATTCCCATCCTAAAAAACGATAAGATATCACGTCTCGTCGCTGAGGAATACAATTGCATCAAAGTAGCTCTATCAGATTATTGGAAACAACAGTGAATTCTAACATCTGGGCAAAGCCAAAGAACAAAAGAAGAAAAAGAAATCATATAAAAATTCGGGATACTTCTCAGTAAGCCCTTTCAATTCATCCACATCGACGTACCTGCTATTCCGCAATGCTAGATTCTCATTAGCCTCCAACTATGGCGCTGCAGTTCTTCAAGAGAAAACAAGATAAAAAGCCTGTGACTCGATTTTCGAAATAGCTGGACCGCAATGGCTGACGTGAGGCTCCGATTTATCGGCTCTGTCCCTGTGATCTTCCCTGTGATCTGAATAGTTCTTGAATCCCACTAATAATAAGAGATCGCTGGGGAAAAAAAAAATTGCCCCGCACAGATACTGCGCACTGAAGGAACAGCTAATTGGCGTTATCTAATTGGCTGGCATGACTCTATAGAGGGGGAGGGCCCCCTGTTAGAAGGTAAGAGATGTTAAAGATTAAGCTAGGGGCTGCATCATTCTTACTATCGGGCACTGTTTCTAAGAGGTTCATGTAGTAATACTATCAATTGCCTTTACATGAACTTCCCCCCCTTTTGTTCTACGGAGTATCCAAAGAATTTGTTTGCTGAGATGTTCATTATCATAGATCAAAAAGCACTGATGAAGGTGCAGTAAAAGTATTACTTGCTGCCCACATTGACGAAGCTCCCAGCGGGGATGTTGTAATTTGCGGTTTGCCGATATCGGCATCACTGGATCTTCGAAAAGAAGGCATCATCTCGATTCTAGAATCAATTGGCCAAGACTTTAGCATAATTTTTGTACAAATGCTTTAACGTTATAAGATCTCATCCGGGTTCCATCAAAATTGGTTGAATAATAGATACTACTAGGCACTCATAACTATCATACATGCACGCACAAGTATAGGATCGCGATTGCCTCATGAATACTTTTTTCCATCCTCTTCCTTTGGCTGATTATCCTTCCTCATTGTGAATATCTCATCAATAACTCCCATCTCCAGTGCCTCATCCACAGTCAGGTATTTGTCCCTTTCCATCATGTCGTTAATATCCTCCAAACTGTACTTGTCGAATCCTTTCGCCTTGTTCAGATGGTACTGCATAATTTGATTGGACTGCTCTCGTATCCTTTGTATCTGATTCGCATAAATCAAAATATCTGATGCCTGCCCTCGAGTGCCTCCCAATGGCTGGTGGATCATGATAGAGCTGTGTGGGAGGGCACAGCGCTGACCGGCCGCGCCCCCGGCAAGAAGTATAGCTGCCATGGACGCAGCGCCTCCGATACACACAGTTGCAACAGAAGATTTGATATAAGTCATTGTGTCATATATCGCCATGCCTAAAGTTATTGTGAATTTTGGCCGTCGTGTCGTTGCATAGAGGTAAACGCACCTGATGTGACGGAGCCGCCTGGTGAGTTAATATACATCGTAATCGGCTTTTCGGGTCCATCTGATTCTAGCCAAAGAAGCTGCGCAACTATGGATGCTGACATGTAGTCGTCAATTTCACCATTTAAACAAATGATGCGTTGCTAGACCCTGTGAGACGTCGTGAATTGAAAGCTTCTGAATGGTTGGCGCAAACTCACCTGCAGGAGCTTTGAAAAGATGTCCCCTCGAGGCTGTTAGTTTTCTAAAGACCATGAAGAGTAAAGCGGCATACATGTTTTTCTGCCAGTTGACTGTTCTCTTTTAGCTCAATTTTACGGCACAGAGCTTGCACTGCCGCTTACTGAAGTCTCTTCGATATACGGCATGGGAATGTTCATTGATGGAGAGGAGGAAGCTGAACTGGAGAATCCAAAGGATCTCGTATGGCGAAAAGGAAGCACCCGCAGGCCTGGTAATATCTTAGGTCGTAGCATCTTGGTCCTACCAAAAGCTATTCTTGTAAGAGAGAAATCCAAGAGGTGGTGGAAGGTTGGAATTGGACAACTAGTAAGGTATGTAATGATGCTATGGGGTTTTCTCCACAGATTTGGCTAAGCCTTATCGCTATCGCGTGTCACTTGAAAATTGATCGCATGCGTATGCGTATCATTCGTGCATACAACATGACTCTTTGGAAATTCGTCGACAGGCGATGAAACAATGCACGGTATTCCGGCCAAGCAGCTTCAGGGCTTTGAGTATACACCAGACTCAAAGATGGCATTCCTACGATAAAGCCACTTTGACTAAAGAGGCGCTTCTACGAAAAGTTGAGGCCGGCTTTGGGAGCGATGCCGACGGCAAGCCATTAAAAGTCGATGCCGAGTCAAAGACGATATTGACCGCTGCAGGAGACCTTCCTATCTCCCCCATATTTGACCCAGCATGGATGCAAGCCAGGCGAAAACCCTCAAAGGCCAATTCTGGACCAACTCTTGGCAGATTCCGACGGAAGCTAGCAAACAATCCGTACGGTCAGTCAAGCTAGCAAGCATTACGCGCATTCTTTGACGGCTAATTCGAAGCAGCTCGAGCCCTTTCTACACCAATTCGAAGATGTCCAAATAGCGCGACAAGTTTGCCACGGTATTTCCTACAAGACTTTGAGCTGGTAAAGCATCCAGCAACCAATGCGGCATGGTGGGCTCCTGGTCCACTAGCCTTTGAACATGTTATGCCGACGAAACGACCAGACGAGCCACCAACCGATAATATTAGCAAAAAGAAGAGAGAGCATATTGCACAGAAGTCCGTGGCAGCTTCGGTGGCAGTGCCACTTGATGGTACAATAAACCACGAGAGGGAAAACTCGCGGCCGCGGAGAGCACCCATAACCAGCTATACGATCAACCGCAAATCGCTCGTCGACATGATAGGTGGACCAAATAAGAAGCACCTCGCGTTATTGCTGGCAATCCGGAGCGGCATGGCTATAGCTCCAGAGAGCAAGAATGCCATCTGGAGAGATGACATGGGGGATATGCTGCTACGGATGATGCGCAAGCAAGCAACAGATGCGCTAGTTGCGCGTGGCAATCGGCTGTGGGAGCCCAAACACAAATTTATTGAGCCTTGTGCAAGCTGGGAGGACGTCAAGGATGTCAGATTACGGGGTTGTGTGCTGTGGCTACCAGAGAAGCGAGATGCCGGAAAGCAGTATGTTACGTTGGATATTGAGGGAGTACAATATGGAAAGAAGATAGCAGTACATAATCTACACTGGATCCTGGGGGAGGAAGAAGTACGGCGCCTTAGAGACTCGGCTGAGGTTTTTCGAGATGGAGAGGTGTTTGTGTTGAAGCAGTGGGGGAGCATTAGCATGATGAGACTGCATCTGTTGCTCTGGAGATTGCAGGGATATCTGGCGGATCCAGATAAAAGCAGAGTTTCGCACAGAGTTTCACAGTTCTGATTAGTAGAGACGGACTTTTGGAGGATGTCTAATTGTTGCTGCTGCTCTGCAATTGTTATTTCATAGATAGAAGTGATCTTATGCCAGAGTAAGAGTACTCCGATCTCTGGAAAACCCACCGTTTCGCCTATCTTGCATAGAAGAGTCTTTGTACCGACTTGAGATAATCTTTCTTGTTACAACAAGTTAAAATTATCCAAGGTTTGGAGTGTCACCGGTAACCATTATTTGTCAGAGCTAACGGTGCGAATGATATGGCGAATAATATGACTCAAATAATATCATAAAATGTCGTTTTCAATCTAAGTCCATCCAGGATGAGGCAGTACAAGACTACGGAATACTATACTATTACTCTTTTCCTTCTTTCTTTCGCGTCTTATTTTCTTTACTTCTATTTTTTCTTCTTCATCATCCTTTTCTGGATACGGAGAACCCCGATATCAAAACCGCTTCCACTTGTGACGAAACGGCAGGCCCAACAAAACCGAAGCAACGCATAAGGTCATCGATCATCTAACAATATCTACCTTGGCTCGTGATAGCCTGCCGATATATGAAATCCTTTCGATACGGCATTTTGGCCGCTTGACTTTGGATAATTTGTATACCGTACTGCAGCCTAGGTATTGGAATGTGTTTCACTGCTGACTAGTCGCATTGGAATTTGTGAATCAGAAATTCGTTGAGATTTGGCTACTCCGCTGTTTCGCTTTTTACCCCAACAACGCCACGATTTGAGCTCCACTGATAAGCGAAGCTAATTCATCGCTATTCGAATCTGAACCTTGGACTTTGATTATTTTGGACATTTGCGTAACAGCCCCTGAGATCTTTTGTTTCTAGAGTTTCTAAATTAAATCTCGTTTGGATTGATTTCCTTTTCCTTTTCATTTGCTTCACTTACGACCTTGCTTGCGCTTGTGCATTTTCTACAGAGTGCTCTGTACTGAGAGCAAAACACTACTTCTGAGATCATCTTATACCTCGGTAGACGCTTATCGATAATCACTTCAAAATGCTCAGCTCGAATCTCGAACTCGTCCAGCCAGAAGACTGGGCTCGGCCACACAAGCCCACCTCTAACACTCCAGTATTCCTCATCCATGATGGTGGTGGTACCACATATGCCTACCACTGCCTCGACATCTTGGGTCGGTACATCTATGGTATTCCCAATCCATACTTTCGTACTGGGCAGGTGTTTAAAGGTGGCATGCCGGAGATGGGCTCCATATATGCAAGATGGATTAGGGAGACAGTGCTAGGGCGTGACTTTCCTTTCAAGACGAGGAATCTTGACGGCAGCACGAATATATTCCTAGGGGGCTGGAGCCTTGGTGGTATACTTAGCATGGAAATTGCGCGACAGCTGGCGGATGATAATGTCGTGAGGGTGGTGGGCATTCTCATGATTGACAGCATCTACCCGGGCAAATTCGCGGGCTCAATTCCCCTTATTTCGACATCTGGACCCCCAGCGTCGACCAGAGTTTTAGAGATCAAGAGTCCCCAGGTTAAAGTGGCAGAAGTTCAAGTCCACGAGATCAAAAATGATAAAGTCAGCGAAAATGACCCATCGGATGCCCCTGTGATAGATGAAAAAGGACTGACTAAGAATCAAACCCTCTCACGGCGTTGCATGGCAGAAGCTGTACGCATGGCGAGAGAATGGCGCATTCCGGAGTGGACAGGAAAGCTCTATAGCCGGCGACCGCGAGCTGTTTTGCTTCGCGCGAAAAACTACGTCCCAACTTCAGAAGGGCGTGTCGTGGGCTTAGATATGAACAGGGAGGACCGAATGCTTGGCTGGGGCGACTATGATGAGGAAATGTTTTGCGATGTGATCGATGTTGATGGTCATCATTTCGATATGTTTGCGAATGAGAGGATAGACGGAATAACGAGGTCGATAAAGAAAGGCTTGGATATACTCGATCAGTATTCGCACATGATGATGTTTTCAGATGGTTGGTAAGCGAGAAGCCGTTTTGAAGCATTGGGCCCTTTTTTTCTTTTCTTTCTCTCTTTCACATATTGATTGATACACTTGGCGATGTGGCGAATCTTGAATCGTTTGGAGTCCTATGTTTTATACCTGCATAGAAAGAGTGTGTAGCATTAGGCGTGGAGTTGGTCTTGTGTTGATTTAAAATTTCCCTCTTATAGTATATTCATATTAGATAGAAGGTGTGGTTTATAGCAAATGAATGACGATTATTACCCTTTATTATTTCTAAAAATTGTTCTACCGATTTTAATATGCATACTGTTATAATAGGCCGAGCGAGAATAAAGAATTATGATTACCCCTGCAGCCGTCAAAAACTCACAACACAGACAATATCAGTATCAAATTGTCTCCAGCTTGGGATCCCTCACCAAAAGCGCTCTTATAGCCGCCATGCCTTTATTCACCGCCGTAAAGTCGATCCAATATCCTCCTTCAGCTTTGGACATGATAGCGGAGCACACTAAA
The DNA here is from genome assembly GCA_015266385.1 of Trichoderma oligosporum. Classification (NCBI taxonomy): domain Eukaryota; kingdom Fungi; phylum Ascomycota; class Sordariomycetes; order Hypocreales; family Hypocreaceae; genus Trichoderma; species Trichoderma oligosporum. The sequence goes on along the minus strand of JACBYL010000529.1, from coordinate 119,024 downwards.
AGACACATAAGGTGAGAAACGGAAACAATTTTATCAGTAAAAGAGAAATAAACACTTACATCGACAAGGATGAGTTCGCTCAAGCGAATGCCCAAAAATAAGCGGCGCAGAAACAATTTCATCACTCCTCCCGCCATCTTCACTCCTATCACTATGTTCTTTGTTTGGCACAATTTCATTCCTCCTAGCAGAAGCCACGGAGAAATCTATACCATGCCATGCATTACACCAATTCGTCACTGCATAATTAAACTCCCACGGCTCACAGACGTGCATGGAAATGTTCCTCAGGGCGTGCTCTCGTGCTACTGCCAAGTCACGCTCCGTTCTTGCTAGCTGGGCGATTTCTAATACAGCGAGGCGGTTCCCATAGGCAAGTTCGGAGGTTGGCGGCGTAGAACTGCCGATGGCTGCGTGGCTTACGCCGAAAGTCATGGCATTGTGGAGGTAGCGGCGGTCTTTGGGGAGAGACGGATGAATGCCACGGACTTGCGGATTGGAATCTGTTAGCGAGGTCTTGGTAGACAGTTGAGAGTAGAGAAGATGCTTCTTATTGGTGGAGAGAAAGAAAGAGAGACTCACGGTTTACTGTGCAGCTCACGACTTGCTTCTTGGGCTTCTTGCGATGCATATTGGCGAACTGGGGCAGCAGTCGATATGTTAGACATCCATCATATTATCGGTAACCCTAATATGAAGAAAGATATTGGAAAGAATCAGGCATACCTTGGCTAATATTCCAACAACCACATCCCCATTCGTTATAGTCGCTACGTCAGAACCATACTTCTCCTTCAACTCTTCCCTCCACCTATCTCGTAGCCCATTAACTACTGCCACCGGTAGATAAAGAATACATCTCGTCTCTTTCGGACGTGCTACTAGCTCTGGGATAATTCCTGTCAATATTTCCGCCCTTTCTCTCTTCGTCCTCAGTCGATATGTGTATTTCTTATGCAACTCCTTTTCAGATATATCAGTCTCCCCATGGAGGGCGTCTTCGGGTAGTTCGAGAAAAGGTACAGGCTCGTTGCCTTTCATGACATCTATCCAGGAATTGATGACGCTACCGTAGCCCAATTGATCGCTTACACAGTGTGGCAAGCTGATTGCGATGACTGTAGCATTGGTATAATATGTGAGATGAACGAGTAAGAGAGGCGTGTCCGGCTTCTCGATACTGCGCACAATGGGCCAGTCATTTGGTATCCAACATGACTCCAAAACGTTGATATCGTGGAAAATCTTGATTTCCCTTTTTTGATTCTGTTCTGGCACAAGTTTTGTCTCTTCAAGAGTTGATGCGACATTGCTGACAGACCAACGGAACAGCTCGTAATTATCGGGGACTGGTGTAAGTGAATGATATTGTAATGCGCCATCAGCTCCACTGGGTTTTATCCGCGCGCCAAGAATGGGAATATGATTCTGAATTAATTTATCAAGTGATGTCCTCATGAATTCTCCATCGAGAATGTCACGGACGACGATAAACACCAAGGTGCGAATGTTGTCGATGGGCCGCACTTGATCTTTTGGACAAAGCGGCGTGATCTTTTCGTCCAAGGAATCCGGACTCACACCCATGATGTCCGCTTAACCGAATACACCAAAACAGCGATGAACTTTCACAATGAAGATAAAAAGTGATATCTGAAATGATGGTACATCTTACTGGTTTATTAAGTAAAAATAATTCGTATCGTTGGGGCTTGAGAGAGTTTGCCTTAATTTCAAGTCCTGAGGTTAGTGCTTAGGGGAGGCGAAGCTATACGGCTCATACTAGGCATCTTAGTCCAGTCCTACCCGCACCAGGATTCCAAAATCTAATTTTATAAATATATTCTGTTTTAAAAAGGATTTTTTTTGTGTTACATAATGCTGTGGAAGTTGTCGGTGTTCTGCGTGGCTAGTCACATGAAGTTGGGCGACCTATCGTTCATGAACAATTGGTCTGAAGAATTCAATAGCATTTCCCTAGTCATTGTACTACTGTAAGCCACGTTATCAGGCTTCATTAGCGCTTCTAAAAACACTGATATTATGTATTTTGCCATTAGAATCCCTTCGTTTCAGGGTCAGTTGACTAGGTATGCTGAAATTAAGAAGCGGTTTGATTAGACCATAGTTGATCCCTACCTTCTAGGCAATCCCTGCTGCAGTATGAAGACTTTCTTTAGCATCAGAAGACAATGTTGCATGGGAATAATTGGTGTATCTCATTATTTAAATCAAAAGTTATGCTTCATAGGGATAACGCTTCATAAAGCATCCATACCCTAGCAACTTCCGGAGAAGTAGTCCTCCTCGTCAATAAGGAGTAGACAAGAAGCACTATATAGTAACGGTGCTGCCGGATAGCTCATTGTAACAAGGTGCTTACGTTAGCGAGATTTTTAATGAAAGTACAGAAAGCAAAATAAAATTTGGTTTCTTTTTTCAGATAGGAGGCCGGAACCATTCGGGTACAACGCATCATATGAGCAACCAATACTTTGCTCTCTCTTGCTTTGTTCTCGTGGTAATGACAATACATCTTGTAGATAGCATGTACCTTGTTGACGGAAATAAGAGCTACCAGATGAGACAAGCGTTACTAAATCTAATAGCTATTTCGGAGGTTAGCGAGCGTCAATGTCATAACAGTATCTAGCTGTTTCCTAAAGCGATTGAATCTGGCCATAAATAGACGCTTGGAGAATCGGACGCAAGATAGTTAGGTATCCATGAGTGTATATGCTATCCGAAGTAGCTTGCACCGCTATAGATCGTAAACTATAAGACGGCAAGAGTAGAAAAGCTGTGAAGGAGGATTTGTTGGGAAACTACCATTGCACTTATAATATCTAACTGTCATAGACTGTCGAAGTGATTTCCTGCCTGCTAGGTATTCCTGTTGTTATAGAAACCAGAGTTGCTATGTAAAAGGCCGCAGGTCATACTTGAAGAGTATTCCACATGATTTTGATAGACCATAGGCTAAACGGGCGTGTAAACGTTGCCACTCATTCATATAAAGTTTAGATACATTATTCATTATTTAATTCAAGTATAAATTTCCAATGATGAGAACTGTAGGCGTAAACACTCGGCGTACTTAAGCCTATTAGCAAGCTACCCAGCTACTTGAAGATGCAGAAAACCATTTCAATCACTCTTCTCATTTACAATCATTTACAACTCCAATACGTATCATCATTAAGTAGACCTAAATTCGTAACCATAGCTTTCTTCCTATATCTAAGCAGCTACGTTAGCCAACATTCAGTCACTTCCGATGCGGTGGGTCTTTGGCGGCGATCTAGGCGGCGATCTAGGCGGCGACGCCAGCGGCCCTTCGTTTCCTTCAAGATGAAGCGCCGACACGAGTCTCCACTACTGGAGAATGGGGAGCTCATAGAACAAGAACAAGATATACAAAATCGCTACTATCAGCTATGATTAGAAAAATATATAAGAAGCATGACTTCATCCTTTGAGATGCAGCCACATCTTTGTTAACCAAGACTCTTCTCGCCAACATACACAAGTTTGATCAACTCTGTAACACCCCGCCACCATGTCCGCTCTAAAATACACCAATAAACTCCAAAGTCACCGTGTCCTTGTCCTCGGCGGTTCTACCGGGGTAGGCTTCTGTGTTGCCGAAGCTGCTCTTGAGCATGGCGCTCAAGTCATCATTAGCAGCTCCAACCAGGTCAAACTGGACGCTGCCGTCAACCGTCTCCAGGAGCACATCAAAGCAGCGAACCTCGGCAACCCTAACAAATTATTATCCTCCAAGACGTGCGATCTAGGAAACCCTGACACGATTGATCAAAGCGTTATTGAGCTTCTAGAATTCTCTACCAAGGGTGGAAAGCTTGATCACGTAGTCTACACAGCGGGCGATTCTCTCCTCATCAAAAGCCTTCAGGATATTACCGTTGAAGATATCAGCGCTATTTCTCAAGTTCGCAACGTCGGCGCTATTATTGTAGCAAAACATCTACCCAAGTACATCAACTCAAGAGTCCAAAGCTCCTTTACCCTGACAGGTGGAACAAACACCTGGCGTCCAGTATTCAACTGGTCCGTCATAGCTGCCAGTGGAGGCAGTGTTGAAGCCCTAGCACGTGGGCTTGCAGTCGATTTGCGTCCTGTGCGATGCAACTCTGTACAACTTGGCGCCGTTCACACAGAACTGTTTGGGGCGATTCCAAAGGAAAATCTCCAGAGAACTCTAGAAACCTTCAAGAAGGAGGCCATCACTAACACAATTGGTACGCCTGAAGAAGTAGCGGAAGCATATATTTATGCAATGAAGGATTCATTTGCCACCGGCGGAGTTATTCAGACACATGGAGGTCGTCTTGTAGGTGATAGCAAGGACCCGGTAATCTTTGGCTAAGAAACCAAGAGTGTGAGGAGGAGCTGTCATTGTAGAGACGGGCTTCCGCTGAGACCTAATAATTAGAGCTTAATTAATAGACATTGTGGAGGATTTTTGTTCAATTTAAGCCGGAATAGTGAGCTCATAGTCATCTGGAATGCTTGACCAGTTGTCGCATGTTCCGAGTAGCCTTTTTGCGCCGCCGGCCTTGGAATTGCGCGCGAACTCTTCTCCTTTCTGTAAATAAAAGCACATTCCCTTGCTGAATTTTTTCCCCAAGCAGTGCAATTCCTCCTTCATCCTCGTATAAGTCATCGCAATGACTTCAAGATCCTCTCGCAATTTAGGATCACGAGTCATTGGCGAGTGCACATCATCCCCCTCTTTGGGCTCTCTGTTGTGACGCGAAATGCAAAAGTATTCCATGATAAGAATCCGACAACTAGTAAATAGCAGACTCGGAAAGTGAGCATTTGTCACAAAGTCAATTGAGGCTCTAGAGACATCTCGAAGGGAAGATATTGTGCCTCGCGCGGCAGCAACGCAGTGTGGCCAGTTTGTAGCCATCTCAGTTCCAATGTCGTCAAGAGACTCGCCTTCATGAAGAGGTCGATGGTGAAGAAGGATTGTGCACGCATTCATGACGACATTGAGCCAAAGTACGCGTGAGAAATCGTCATAACTCGCCAGTGAGAGCTCCGTGGCGGACCGGGGAAGCATTAAACGAATTCTGACAAGTTGGGCGCAAAGGAAATCTATTCGCTGTTTACGCTCCTCATGTTCGTTCCCAGTAATATCGAGCACTTCACCGATGCGCCCCAGCAACGTATACGCTAGAATAAGATACAGAAATTGGGATGCCGTGCCCTGTCGACTCTGTTGTTGCACTGATGTGATGAGAGTTTCCAGGTTATGTGTAAAATGGCTTGCATGGGTGTTAGTAGGCTCATGAATGTTTTGAAAGTCATAGTCTTCCATTGGAAATTCAATCCTCATTCTTCGATCGTCAATAGCATGCATTAATCCAATTGGAAAGCACATTCCTCGATCCAAAACGAAGAGCATCCAAGATACTCGTATTGTTTCTTCTTTTTCTATCCATGCCGCTTTCTCTTGGACACCCAGCGAGTGTACTATCATGTTTCTAAAACTATTGGCATGGCTGTAGCCAACGGCGACAGCTTTCCTCCAAGCTTCACCGAGAACTACTATAGAAGATGAGTAGTCAACAAAAGCAAGACCTAAATAGATGACAAGGACTGCAGCCTGTAGTGTCTGAAGGACATAGTGTGGTAATTGCATCTCTTTTGGAATTCGACTCTTTGCCTCTGCGTACCAAGACGACTGCGATTGTCGAATCTGGGGATTCGGGTGTACGCCAGATGAAACAGCAATGATAGCGAATAACAACACTGGTGAAACGCCCTCAACACCCTTACAGTTAATGGCGGATATTATCGATTGCTTGTGGATTATAGGGAAATAGCGGTAGAATTTCTCAAAGAATAAATCAATCAGCTGTAGTAGCTCTGGTAGCTCTGGTAGCTCTGGTAGTGAGGTTGGCGGTGTTGGCGAAACAGAATTCTGAGATAGGGGAAGACCTTGCTGTCCGGAAGAAATATTATCAACGTCAATAACTCCTGATGGCTCATTACCGGATAACATCCACTCGTACGAATCTTCTAGATGTGGTCGAGCCAAAGCGAGCGGAACTGTCTCAGCAAATGTAGTCTCAAGCCCCAGAAGTTTATCGGCCTCGTCTAAAGGCCAGGTATTCCAGACTTGAGAAAACGAATCGTTAAGTGCATTGCCGTTCATATGATTCAGACCTCGATCACGACGGGGGTTACGTCGATTTGTTTCATAGAAGCAAAGGTCACCTCTCATTACGCACGATGAACAAGATGGCCGGTTACCCTGAATTAATTGTTAGCCATGGAACCTAGAGAAATTTTCAACGAGCAGCTCACGTCGCATCTCTTCTTCCTTGATCTGCATCCTCTGCATACATCATGAGATTTTGCTGGAGTAGACATTATGTGCCCAACTGGCGGGAACCATGTTGGAAAGGTTCGAGTTGAATTGATATTATGAGAAGATGACCATGAGTAGGATCCCTGATAACGTAAGGGCTCAGGAACCGGACAGTTTAGCTCCTAACTCCGCTCCGTTGAAAATATGAGAAACACATACACTAAAATTACAACTTGAGCATAGAATCTCATACAAAATAAACCAATAGCGCATGGAGTAGGGATGGTGACACTGGGAATCTAACGATTTGTTCCTTCGCGATACACTTCTTCATAGGGGACTACGATATCAAGATCAAGATCAAGATCAAGCAAGCTTCAAGTAGCATCTCTAAGGACTTCGGACAAGATATGCTCCGACCCGGACGGTTATATTAATTAAGTTGCTATCATTACCTGATCTCACGGCATATTAACGATAATCCAACATTCATCAGTGATTTCAACTCAGGCTGAAAAAGGCTCCTAAATATATTTGGTGTGTTTTATTAATTGTTAGTACTCTGAATCTATGCTCAAATAATGAATATTCTAATGTCCTTAAAGCCACGCCACCTTATACTCCGAAAATTCCTGCTTCGTACTGTCGCCAATAGTATCTTGCTTTATTGGGTAAGAAATTCACTCAATTCCTAACAAGAATCTTCAAGTTTTTCCATCAAACCAATTTTTTTCCCCAGGAAGTTAGCCAGAGGATGCACTGTGCTGGCCCTCCTCTCTCCTGCTGCTGATGCCACGTCATGATATCCGGCCTACAAAGATGGCTTCGCCGGGTTGAGAAAATTGAATCCCACGATGCCCTCAGCTACCACTTGGCTAGGAGCAGAGCGAGAGTAAAGAGATACACGCCGACCGATTATTCCATCACCCCCGACTTCAAGTGAAAGCGGGTTGTCAAGTGCAAGTTCAACAAATGACTTGTTCAATGAGTCTGCAGCTGTCGGAAACTGAAATTGTCGGAATGTGCCGCAATCTTCTGTGCTTCTCGTCAGGTCGCCACTAGAACTATACAGGGCATTGTTAGCTGCATATAAGTGATTCATGTGGAGGTGTTAAGTCCTCAAGTGAGCACGCACTGAATAACAACATGGAGATCCAACAATGCTCTTGAATCATACGCCACATCTGGCGTCAGCCTCGCATGTGTAGCTTCATTGCTATTCGGATATCCTGGAGTGTGAAATGAGAGATCACCACAAGCGATTCTCAATTGGCTAGCATCAATTGTTGAACTGAGAGCAGCAAGTGCACCTCCTCGAGGCCTGTTGGTGACTTCTGGGCCGCACATCATGTATTTCTGGCCATAGACGTTGAGTATATTCTTTTCGAAGGAAAGGTTAATGAGAGAACTAGCGCTCCTGAGAACATGATTAAAGTAGAAAAAAGACGGCTTTATACACAAAGGGCAGCAAGTCTGCAAAGCCCGTATATTACATGGAAGCTCTGAGCTTGTTTCATCAACTGCTCTTAACCAACACTGGATCATAAAGTGGTGGCTTAAGTACCCAGTGCCTAAACTATTTGAAACGGTCCATAGTGACCCAATCATAGCCTTGTGTTTCTTGCCCCTTTCCCCCATATGGTAATCTCAAATGAGCAAGTTTGAGCGGGAATGCTCACGAAACTCCAAAACACCTGCGGTGAATCTGGAAGAAGAACCCGGAGGGAACCTTGAGGGGCATCTACTTGCATAATATTTCGTTTGATGAACGACTGACTTCTATTTATGGTAATTTCCCTGCTGACCCCTCTGTCAAAGAAGTTGTTAAAAAGAAATGGCGTCTCGAATCATCTCCTTCGCGGCACTCGCCCTTCTGCCCCTTGGCTGTCATTGTTCTTCTCAAGATCCCTCAAAGCCTGATTTTGGCAGCATAGACAATCAAGCACCTCTTGTTAACCCATTTGCGCCCATAATGTCTGTCGGTACCTTCTCACTGCCGGCGCTGCCGTACGCCTATGATGTGAGTCCCGACTTTTTATGTACTCATCAAGGTTCACATCTGCTGACTGATTGCTATTCTTCAAGGCACTCGAGCCGAGCATCTCCGCTCAGATCATGGAGCTTCATCACAGCAAGCATCACCAGGCCTACGTCACCAACTTGAATAATGCCCTCAAGGCTTATGCTACTGCTATTGCCGCCAATGATATTACTTCTCAGATTGCGCTGCAGGCTGCCATCAAGTTCAACGGCGGTGGCCACATAAATCACTCTCTATTCTGGGAGAACCTATCACCATCCTCCTTAAGTGACGCAGATCCTACAAGTGCCCCTACTTTGACCGCTGAGATTGTCAAGACCTGGGGTAGCTTGGAAAAATTCAAGGAAGCCATGGGGAAAGCTCTTCTTGCCCTCCAAGGAAGTGGTTGGGGTTGGTTGGTTAAAGATGGCAATACTTTGCGAATTATGACTACAAAAGATCAGGATCCTGTAGTTGGTGGAGAAGTGCCCATCTTTGGGATCGACATGTGGGAACACGCATATTACTTGCAGGTAAGTTTTTCGCTCAAGTGTTCATGTCGAGATATTAATTGCTCTTATTTTTGGCTCACTCTTTGCTTAGTACCTTAATGGCAAGGCCGCGTATGTGGAGAATATCTGGAAAGTCATCAACTGGAAAACTGCCGAGCGCCGTTTCGAGGGCGGTCGAGATGATGCCTTCAAGGTTCTCAAAGCTTCCTTGTGAGAGTAATAATTATGATCTATAATGGATATAGGCATCATAAGCGGCATTTGAGTACCTTTTGCTAACTTAGCACAAAACCTCCTCCAATCCTTCTTCACTGCTCATCGTGTACAACCGTCGTATATCGTATCCTAGTCAACCTTTTTGTGATCTCATCTATACGGCCATGAGTAGCGTCGTGCAGGATGCTTGTATGACCACTAGCAAGACCATAATAGTTGGCTTTAATGGCTTCGTGTCTTATATTGTCCATTTGCTGCCCTTGCTGCCGTCCGCCCGTGTTTCAGCCGGCCGCTTGAATATGGTCCCAGACACATGATTAAGTATAAAGAAATGGAGACACTAAACAACAAAAAAATATATAGTACTTTTAAGCAGATGCGGTTTACTTTAGAGAAGCTTTCGTTCATTCTGCTTTAGAGATTGCACTAAGAATAGTCAATGTATGGGATACACCCAGCCACTATGGTAGAATTATTTTAGATATATGCATCGCAAAGTCACCCTTTGTTCATCTTATACGGAGTAGATACTACTGCTATCTTCTATGGAGAGTGTACTTTGTGTAAATCAAGGTGGCTGGGACGGTTAGACACATGGTTAAATGTCTAAGACAGGTTTGCGCAATGAATTTGCGGCGCAGCAATTTGTCGCATATCTAAGTCCAAGCTATCATGGATGCCTTTGTTACTGGAATCATGGTGTGAATTCGACGTATGTTTTCATGGGACTCGAAGATAGTTGAGTTGAGTCATTATATTGATGCAGATACCCTTCAAGCTATATACGAGTGAAGACGGAAAGATGCATAATCTTCGCCGAGCGTCCCGATGAGTGACAATATTACTTACTCATCTCGTAGGTTGTTTGTTATTCTATCAAAAGAACACTGGTGATGAAAAAAAGATTAAGCATCGAGATACATACTCGGCGGTCAGCAGCCACGACATAATCTCCATCCACGGCAGCTGAATTATGTCTTAAACTGTTGCGAAACTCAACGGCCCGTGGCATCTCGCTCCCCTGATCAGGCATGTCCCGGATTGAAACAATAGCCTTGGATTCACAGCAGCAGCGATGCACCAATAGAAAGCCGGAATTAGGTTGAACAGAGAATGCCAGGAGTGCTTGGGATAGACTCCCGAAAGAGATAATGTTGGATCACTACCCACATATGATGAAATTAACGGAATAGCGGAGATGAACACGGGTAAATAGGATAACGATGATGCTTTGAGTTAAGGTATACGGGAATGAGAACACGGTACGAGTCTGCCGGGAACACGGGAACACGCAGCATGCGTTACAGACTCGGGCCAGGAGAGTCTTCTGGCTTGAGAGTTCTTATTTTTTATTTTTCAATTTTTTATCTTTGGTGTGGTTAATCATGATGGGAGGCCTGGCATGAATGAAGCTCTTCGATAGTATAAAAGGAAGAAGCTTTCATTACTTTCTACACAACAAATTTCAAGTTACAGGACAACAGTCGCTACTCAAAAACATAGTCTCTCGTTCAAACTCGCTCGCTCAATCACCCTCATTTAACCCTACTATATTCGCGGAAAATTCTTCACTATGGTTAGCAAAACAATTGCGTTGGCCCTCTTGGGAATCGGGTTCGTGTAATTATGCTTTGAGGCAAATAAAATGGGAGGGCATCAGCTAATACGATAATAGAGTCAGTCTTGTTGGCGCGACAGATCATACAGTCACCGTCACAACGACTGCGACTGAGACTGTCACTGCTTGCGCTTCATCCTGTTATTCGACTTTGACTAATTGCATTTCAACTGTGTCTTTGACTGCTTCTACCTCTGCGTCTTTGACGGAAACATTGTCTGTTACTGTATCCTCCACTGTCACATCGACCGAGAAGCCTACCTCTTCTGGAGCAACCTCTTCTGGAGCAACCTCTTCTGGAACAATCTCTTCTGGAACAATCTCTTCTGGAACAGCCTATTCTGGAACAACCTCTTCTGGAGCAACCTCTTCTGGAATAACATCTTCTGGAACAGCCTATTCTGGAACAACCTCTTCTGGAACAGCCTCTTCTGGAGCAACCTCTTCTGGAACAACCTCTTCTGGAACAATATCTTCTGGAACAGCCTCTTCTGGAACAACCTCTTCTGGAGCATCTTCTCAATCGACGTACTCAGGACCATCAACATCTTCCAATACTTACAAAAGTGGCACATCCTCCCCCTCCCCCTCCTCCTCATTGTTATCAACGGAAGTTCATCGATCTACACAAAGCGTCACTTCTTCATCCATTGTCAGCGTCGACTCGACTCAACTCCCCAACACCTCCACTAAAGCAAGCAGCACATCTTGCCCTCATCCTTATGGCTGCGGATCATCTACTACTGTTGGAAGCACTGACTCATCTGCTCTTGCTGGAACTACTTCGGCTTCGTCTTCATTTTCATCATCTTCATCTTCATCTTCTTCAGTTTTGGTCTCAGTTTCGGTCTCAAGCCGAACCATCACTTTCAAGTTTCCTACAACAACGCAGGCGCGAAGCCCTCCAACTACGACGTCTGATGTTACAACCAAGACGACGCTCCAGTCGACTCTTACAGAGACTGTGACTGTTTCTAAAAGCTCTCAGTCTCAAAGCTCTGCCCAATCCTCCTCCTCATCCTCATCAGAGACATCCTCAGAGGCTACATCGAACACTATAGAGTCTACTTCCAAGCCTTCCTCGGTGACTACCACCAAATATTCCCCGGAGACTGCCCCTACCACCACTTTAATCACATCTACCAAGTATGCAACTACCCCATCAGGAATACCTTCATCCTCCTCTGTCAGATCAGAATCAATCGATTCATCAGCATTACCAGCCACTACAACAAGAAGTAGCCAATACTCATCCTGTAGTGATTCCTCCGCGAGCACTTCTCGCAGTTACACTTACACCAATTCTTCAATTGTTGCATCCAGTGACTATCCAAGGACGGGAACGGGATATTCTTCTCAATCGACTTCTCTCAGCACCAGTTCTTACATACTTCCTTCTTCAAGCTATACTGTCGACTCTTCTGCCGCAGCCATCACCACTTCGACTTCGACAAATAGCTCACATTACTCTGCTCCATCTAGCCACACGACCTCATCATATTCTGTTTCTTCTGTGTCTTATTCTTCGCTGTCACCTTTGGTCACCGTCTCTACTTCATTTTCATCTCGTGAATCTAGCTCCAGCTCCAGCACCAGCACTATTTCATACGCATCTACTGCCAAAGCCGTCACGCAGTCCACATCTACTTCCACGTCACCTTCTCCTAATTCGAGCACACTCCGCACGACTACTACAAGCAAAACAGTCTCAAACAGCATTGTTTCGGCCACCTCTGCTTCTTCCACTACTGCGTACCCTCCTTCTACTCCGCCTGCGTACGGACCACCATCCTACGAAATCCCATCCTACAGGTATGGGCCGTTACCAGTGTAGGGTTTTCAAGATTCGAAGAAAGCAGTAATTAGGGGCTTTATAAGAAGCAGGAGCAATGTTGTGTAATGGAAGAGAAGAGATGGTAAGGCGAGAAATAAAATGGTAGGATATGATTTACTATGTAGATTTTCTTTTCTAGGGGACTGAGGAACTGTTGTAGTTGGGATAGTATTTAAGGATTTCCTTTCATCAATATACTATATGGATGGCAATTAAATTTATTTATCAAATTCTGTTGGCCAACGACCTCGTAGATTCCATTCAACACTAAAAATAGTAATCTAATAAAATATTTAACCCACCCTAGGCTCTATATATAATCTCTATAAATCTATAACTCTTTCTTTTTTATCTTTATTTAGAAAATCACGCTTAAATTTCCCTTCAATTTTAATTTCCCTCAGACAGGCATACCACGGCCCATTTGCCATGCCAGGCCCATCGCCTGGCACCTGTGTCACCACCACCGCCCTCAGTGGCCCTCAACTCTTCGTCTTTGCCAGAGGGAAGGCCGACAACGACATCAGCTTTGCAGGTTCGCAGAGACATGACATTCACTCCAGAGCCAGCACCCATGGGGCCAATGGCCTTGGTGAAAGGTGTGGTTGGGTCCCACCAAGCCTAAAGAAGAGTCAATAGATGTTAAAAGTTAATCAACAGAAATAGATGACCCACATCGCCTGTTAGCTTTCGGTAGTTCAGATCACCCTTGAAAATTACGAGCTCAGCCTGCTTGAGGTCCTTGTGCAGCTCAGGAGCCTCATGAGGAAGTCGCCAGAAAGAACCACCAGCAGTCCAATATCTGTTGGGTCGAATAGCTAGTTGGCCCTCAGCATGCTGAGTCGCCCAGTCCTGGAAGACGAATTGCAGATCCTGAGCCTCTTTCTGCGAGAGGGGTGCGGGGACTTTTCCAGAGACCTTCTCTTCCTCCGTCTGAGCCTCGAAGAAAGCCTTGGGGTCGGATATGGCACTAAGCAGAGCAACAAAATCGCCAGGGAGTACATCAGACACAAACCAAGGAATGGATTTGGGGCGAAGTACGACTTGAGTAGCGAGGCCGGTGTTAAGAAGAAAGCCGGCCAGCACCAAATCGACATAGAGCTCAAAGCCGGAATTATCGAGAACGAAATCTACGCGGCGCTCCTTTTTACCCTCTGCCTGAGCCTTCTTGAGCAAGGCATAAGCTTCAGGGAGATTGTTAATAAGAATGTTCTTCTCTGCAGCTTTTCTAGCCTGGCTGCCCTGAAGCTTCTGAATGTCCTCGTAAGTCATGTTCGTAAGCAGCGACAAATCAGTCGCATTACCCCACAAACAGACTTCGCACATTTCAGTGAACAGAAGCTTTTCTGCTTCGGTATCGTGTGTAGCATCTTTATTGGTGCGAATTTTATTGATAATGTCCGCGTATCTGGCGGCAAGCTCCACGACAGCGTCACGTGAAGTTCGGAAGGTGTCAATCTTTTGACGGGCGAAGATGTCGTAGTTCTTCCAGTGCTTGGTTAAGGAGAAGAAGGTACTAACGCGTCTATATTTTGAATTAATAAAAAAAATTCTTTTCGCATTTATTTTGGTAGCTTGGTTTACCACATACCGGTACATGTAACATTCGGAGAAGAGCCAGGGAACCTGGAACCAAGTGGGATTGCCTAGCTGCTCTAGCTCCTTGTTATAAGCCGCGGTTTCGTCGGGGAAACCATCCTCAACTATAGGTCTACTCGACATTAACAATCAAATCGTCTCCCTCAGAGTTGAGTGGCGGGATAGGTACGTTAGCTGACGATCGTGTAGCATCTCGTACTTGAGGCTGCCGAGCTGCTCAACAATCTTCTTGCCCTCGGCTTGCTTCTCAGGGTCTTCTACGCTAGAGATAGCCTTGTAAACATCATCAATTGCGCCAGTCTAGTAGGGAGAGAGGGTCAGCAGGAGAGACAGGTGAATGATTTGGGTGAATTTACGCAAAGGAGACTCACAAGAATAACTGGCCATCGCATACGAACAGAGTCGCTAGCGAAAGACTTGGGGTCGTTGGTAACGGATTTTGCTGAGTCACGAGTTAGCTAATACTTTATGAATCAACCGCTGGCATAATTATTTCGTTTCGTACGTGTCTTGGTGTCGTAATCCATCTTGAACAATGCAATGGTTGCGATTGATGATTGATGTCGTCGAATTATCAAGGCACAGGTACTGAATCAGAGTCGCAACTTTGGGGCTCTTGGGCTTACATAGAAAAATAGGTAGCCACGCATGGCGGGGTGGCGGGGCATATTGGCGGGGCACTTTGGCTCAAGTTATTACTTAAAGGAGTATTCCGTGAGGTACTTACTTTGTACTTTACTATACTATCAGTAGCGCCACCATAAAGGGCAATTCCGAACTCAAGTATCCATTCCAAACGTCATAACGAGGATGGCCACTGCATAGTGGACATTGCCTCCAGTCTTCTAACTTGGTCAGGCTGTGATCTGCCATTACATATCATGTCTGTTAATTTTTCTTTTCCTTTAGTGGATCGAGGGAATTAATTTGGAGAACCGCGGGCCCGCTGTTCCTGAATATCAGAAGCCTTGCCTTGCAAGATAGTGTTGGGGCCTATGAATTTATAATTATTTTTTCACGTGACAGCCGGATTGCTACTTGAAGTCAAACACATTGATGGATTATTAGGTAAACAGGAGGCATAATTGTTTCCTCTTATTTACTTGAAAAGCAAAAAGGGAGATTGGAGTGACCCTTTTGAGGCGGTGAATGTGCATTTCTTTTAGGTACTATAACTAAGTTCTGCCGCTTGTATTGATACTCCTCTTCATATTACCTTGATTCAGTCATGAAAACCATCCTTGCTTTAGCCTCTTGTTTGGGTATAATAACTTAGAGTGTCCTCTAATGCCTTACGTGTTGGATCTATATTTAGATAGTTTCTTCCTTTTGTCCTTCTGCTTTTTCATCTTCTCCTTCTTATCCTCTCCAATTGCGATATGTTGCGCAAATTTGACTGCTAGATAATTCTCTTTGATGTCTCAAGTGCGGGAACCTCCATTTCTCCCTTTATCCTTATTTTCGTCCTTTTGAAGCCCCAAAAACTCCTTCCATCATCTTCTTCATTCTTATCGTTGCCAGCCTCAGCCTTTTTCTCACACTTGGACGCCAAACTGCGCCCTAATAATTTACGTATTGAATTAGCTTTGGTCTTGCGTTCCATACTTGCTCCCTACTCTAATATCCCGCACGGTTCAAAAGAATAAGTCCCAGCCGGATCTCCAGGTAACTACTGAGCCACTCGTTGTCCGTTGTTGGATTTGGATATACATTTCGCACCGAGTTGTAAACTATAGGGATATGAAGTCCATCGCAGAGCCTCTTCAGCCTTGGCGAGTTCCTCCAATGATGATAGCTCGTAAGCTTAAATAGCAGTGTAGACACCAAGGACGCCTATTGTGGATTCCGCAGCCAATTTCTTTAAACGCAACAAATATTTGGCTTTCAGACAATGGTACGTACCGGTAAAGAGATTGTTGACGAGGATATGGTATCACAGTCAATTACTCATAGGTAAGTACCTGAGGTATCTATGGTTCTAGCGACGTGCCTCGTATCGTACAGTGTAAGTCATTATCTCAAATCGCATGCATAAATTATGTTCTACAAATAGTAAAAATTGTGTCATAATGTCATTGCTTCATCACTTAAGTCTCCTTCATAGATCTATAGAAATAATCTCCAATTTAATCACCGCCAGATCAAGGATAGGCTAACAAGATGTCATCACGCTTAACACCTTCACATTTCCTATTGACTACTCCACGTGGTCACTATCAGCTAAGAATAATCGTAATCCTTCTTCCTCCAACCATCCCGAAAAATAAAATATTAAAAATATTAAAAAATACAATTGGCCTTTTGTTTGTACTTACATCTCATCATTATCTCATTCTTCTCCCACCCCTTTCCAAATCCATCATCTCCACCTCCGCATTTCCTTCCACCTCACTCGCACCTGCACCTGCACCTGAACTTGCAGCCGCAGCCGCAGCCGCTCACTAGCTGCCCCCACAAGCCGCCATCCGATCGCATTAATTCACCCCTTCCATTCATCTCCTTACATCATCATAATCGTCATCGTTCATCTCAAAGCTCAAGCTCCAAGGCTTCAAGTCTCCAAGCTTTACATAAAATTCGATACAAGATTTGGCGTCTCTATTTTTTTTTTCCCCGCAATAATGTGCGCCGCAATCGAAACGAACAAGAACGGCGATACGAAAAGCAATGATAAAGAAACAAATCTACTATCCACGGCATACTCCTACGCTCATCGCTCCCTCGACTACTTTATTTCCCCGTCTTCTCGCCAACGCGCCTACGACGCAACCTCATCTTTCGCTTCCACTCAGCCTATCCTCTTCGTATGTCATTTCTATTTTATTGAGTATTATGGGTTAATCTAATTCTACTAACAAATTGGCCAGTCCTTCACAGCCTTCCAGCTCCTATTCTCGCTTCTCCCTCTCCTTCTCTTCTTGTCCTTCGCACTCTCCACCTTCCTCCTCGCTCTCTGTGCAGCTTTCATCTTTGCCCTCTTCTGGATCGGTGTTGCATTTCTTTTACTTGTCCCTACGCTGTTTATAACCTCGTCCCTGGCGGTGCTATGCTGGGGATGCTCAGTGGGCAGCTTCATCACGGCTAGGTGGTTGTACCGTCATTCGCCGGCTGGTGTTTTCTCTGGGAGCAATGATGCTTCATCGCCAATGAATGAGATAACTTTTGATGGGGCTACTACGGAGACAGCATCGAAAGGCGTTCGAGAAAAGCAAGAGGAGAAACATTTTGATGATATCAACAGTTCAACGTAATAAACTCGCAAAGGCAAAAGGCAATAGGGGTTTTCTTTCTTTTCTTTTCTTTTGGAAAGAAGCAAAGAAACAGAGAAACAGAGAAAGAGAAAATAATAATGTAATATTATTCTTACGCAATTTGAATTTTTGACACAACGCGTTTTACTGCAGCAATACTCCGCTCGGCTTATAGGTAAATTGCATATCGTAGTTGGAATAATTCTCCTGATACCCTGATAATTTTCTATACTTCCTGTAGAACTCAGGCTCCGGACATCTCCTGCTTCTCAAAGAGTTGCTACCTACTACACAAGTCCACGCATTACAAATACAGACCCTCTGGCTCACCCTCTTGCTTAGTTCGCAATACGCGCTCTCTGGCGGATCTAAAGTCTGCCATTTGCACCCGCATTCGCCGCTCACGTAGGGCCATCATACCAGCTTCTGAACAGATAGCCTTGATATCAGCACCGGACAAATCATCCTTTTGCAAAATAAATTCATCCAAGTCAACGTCATCGTTCAGGTTCATCTTGGAAGTGTGTAAAGTAAAGATTTTGCGCTTGGTATTCTGATCGGGGTTCTCGAACAGGATTTTTCGATCGATTCGGCCAGGTCGAATGAGCGCAGGATCTAGCGTATCAATCTTGTTCGTCGCCATGATAACCTTGACGTCACCGCGATCATCAAAACCATCAAGCTGGTTGAGAAGCTCCAACATTGTCCGCTGAACCTCGCGCTCTCCTCCCGATGTAGAGTCGTATCTTTTCGTACCAATAGCATCAATCTCGTCAATGAAAACGATTGAAGGTGCATTTTCTCCAGCCACCTAGTTGTTTTTGTTTAGTATAACATGATATGGGAATATATAAAACAATATCCATTCTTTTAGGGGGGCAACTAACCTGGAACAATTGTCGCACCAATCGGGGACCATCTCCCAAATACTTCTGGATTAGTTCACTTCCGACAATACGCAAGAACGTAGCAGATGTTTGATTGGCGACCGCCTTTGCCAAAAGAGTCTTTCCAGTACCTGGAGCACCGTATAAGATGACACCTTTGGGAGGTTTAATACCCATTTCTTCATACAGCTCAGGGTGGAGCAGTGGCAGTTCCACTGACTCTCGAACTTCCTGTATTTGTTGCTCCAGACCTCCGATATCAGCGTAGGATTCCGTTGGCGCCTTGTCGAGCTTCATGACACTGACGAGTGGGTCTGTGTCGTCGGTCAAAACTCCCACGATGCTGACGCTCTTATGATGCAACAGAACGCTAGCCCCAGGTTCAAGAAGATCCTTGTCCACGAAGCTCATGATGCTAACGTAGTACTCAGGACCCGTCGTACTACTAACAATAGCATGGTCGTCATCAATTAGTTCTTCGAGCGTGCCGACACTCATTGGGCTTCCTCGCATGTCATCAACACGGCCACGCTCGTCAGCTAGCCTGTCAACATCGACGTCGGGGCCCGATATCTGGCCCTCTTTGGCAGCCTTGGCCTTGCGTAGCCGTTCTTGGTTCTCTACGTATTCTTCTTCGAGCAGTAGGTGATCGTGGATTCGCTGCATTCGAAGTAATCGAAGTTTGCATCGGCTTGTAGGAAAGACTGCTGGTAGCTTGGCAGCAGCGCTACTACCACCAGCCTTTCTCTTCTTACGGCCTACCCGGGTTGTTGGCCTCGGCGGAGGCTCGTACTTGGGCTTATCTTTCTGTAATGGGTCCTTACATATTAGTTGTGTTGCTTTTGAAATATTGGACCATCATACCTTCTTATCCTTTTCATTTCTTCCCCCCTCGCCGCCACCCATACCGGATTGGCCTTGACCCTAGAGTAACAAATGTTAACAGAAATACAGATCAACAAAAGTGCAGGGAAGCTCACCATCTTGACCGGTCAAGATCTGGAAGGCTGCTCTGTGAAACTTATGGCTAATAACCCTCTTTTCCAAACAGCACGTCAATATGAACGAAGTGCAGTTGGAGAAGATCGGGATGGTGATGAGGTCAGTTAGTACTTGACTAGGGTGCTTTGACTAGGCGCCAGAGAGACACGACAGCAGCTCTAGGTAAATCACGTGCCTACCGGAATCAATTGGCACGTGACTCATACACGAGAGATGGAGTGTCAGCTTTCTCGACTAGGTAGGCGCTGTCAGTAATACCATTCATTCTATCTGTTCCATACCATGAATTTATTTATGATAGGCGTTCCTCTTGTTTGTCCACAAAAGGCTAGATCCGAGAAATTGATTACTGCTTCTGATATCAAATGTCGTCAGCGCAAGGCTCACATAAGCAACTGAGCTATAACTCTCATATGTTTGCCTCTATTAGACTAATACTTTGAAACCAACGGATATGTTTGCTTAATATGGTCATTGCATTTTCCCTCTACTTTAGTCACATTCAAATAAACGAAGCAAAGCAGGGAAACATATGTACAGAAAATCAGTATTTGGCCAATTTTTTGCTGCCAAGGAAGTCGGTCAAGCGATCTGTGATTGCAGAATGAAAATCTCGCAAGTTCTATTTCCCTGTATATGCCACCTAATATTCAGCTAATTTTGTCTTACTGCTTGAAGTATTGTGTTACTAGATTTGCATGCTAAGATTAAGGTGCCGAATTTAAGTCATACCTAGGCCTAGTAGGTAGCTGCAACCCGCTAAAAGTGGTGTCCCGCAGCAAGACTTACCTGACGTCGACAAAATACATCCGCCCCTCATCCACCGCAACAAAGAGTAGTTCACTTATCTATTAGCATATGCATATTAAGTCGGAGTGCGACATCTTCTTTCCATTTGCTAGCCTAAGAGATCATCGTCTACCTTACTTCTCTCTCCCCATCAGCCTCTAGACACAGCCTATAGATACTTTTTTACGACGACTAAATTCTATCAGCGGCCAAACTGCCCATTATTCCTTTCGCTATCGTCAAGTATTGTTTTGCCCGTGTTTTGTCCTACGCCCTTCCTGTCCTCGCCAGATCTGTTAGCCATGTCGAACAGTAGAGACCGCCGGATTATGAAGGAGTTGCAGGACTTGGCCGAGGACAAAGACAACTCGGGCATCTACGCTGCTCCCGAAACGGAGTCCCAGTTGACGGTACTTAAAGGCTGGTTCTATGGCCCTGGAAACACGCCGTATGCAGGTGGCAAATATGTCATCAGAATTCTACTTGAGAATGAATATCCCTTCAAGCCGCCGAGAATGCAGTTTGACACAAAAATCTGGCATCCAAATGTCAGCAGCCAGACGGTATATCTTCGCGCTCTTTCACACACACAGACACACACACACACACTCTCTCTCTCTCCCCTCCCCCAATCAACCCAGCGACTAAATCAATTCGTTGGGAAAATCTATCAGTACTGACACTCGCTTCTTAGGGCGCAATATGTCTCGACACCCTCAAGCACAATTGGTCCCCTGTCCAAACCATCAAGACTTCTCTTCTCTCCGTCAGAATGCTCCTCGAAAACCCGAATCCCTCAGACCCCCAGGACGCTGAAGTTGCCAATATGCTCTTGAATGATCCTGATGGTTTTGCTCAAATGGCGCATGAGTGGGCAGTCAGACACGCAAGCGCCCCGCGGCAACGAAATCTCGATTTGAGCAGATTCAGGAGTTTAGCCAGGCCATCTACCTTGCCTGTCGACGAGAGTCGGTAGGTTCCACATGATAGCAGGCATCTTCAACAAAAATAAATAGAACTAATGATGAGGGGCAGATTCATGGGATACAACAGAAATCTTGTCGAGCGATTTACCAACATGGGATTCGAACTTGACCAAGTAGTGGAGGCTCTTACCTATTTTGGCATCGACCGCAATTTTGGCCAAGACTACACGTTAACAGAAGCCCATTTGGGAGACATTACCGCTCGACTTCTTGGTGAACACTAATTCGAGATGATTTAGAGAAGATCTCGTCACAGAGCCTTCTACTGCTGAACAACCAGTTGGCGAATATGGATTGGAGTATATGGGTGAAGGGCTGGGATTTTTAACTTTTATTATTATCATATCTTATCCCTCGGCATTAAAAGGCTCGAACTTGGCAGTGTTGTGGTTTATCAAAGGAAATTTGTCTGCTCAAAACCAGCGGCCAGGCCGTAATTTGAAGAGTCAACTATACGGATAAACAGCGTTGGGCCTTGAAGAGGTATATCGGGTGCCCTGGAAGCGCATGGCAATCGGGTATATACGATTTCGGAGTTATCAGGTCGGAATATAGCATATTATAATCAATAAAGCGTTTGTCAATTTTATCTCTCTGATACTACATAATCTTCTTCCATGACGCCTCAAGTAAGACGGCGCAGGAAATTATCAGAAGCGCAAATCATATATATGTATCCACATGCCAGAGATAGCAAGATAGCACATCGCCCTCAATGACACCTAAATCTATCACGTACCTACGACAACAGAATTATGTGAAAATAAAAATAAAGAAATAGCCCATCCCCCATAAAAAAAGGACATATTCCTTCCATTTTCTCTCCTATCCACATGCTCCAGAAGTCAACACCGACCAGCCTTTAACTGCCTCCCAATCCCTCCATATTTTATTTTACTTTAATTAGATGAGTAAATCAACCCTTGTTGTTTCTTTCTTTCTTTCTTTCTTTCTTTTTTTTTAAAAAAAAAAAACAAAGAAAAGAATATCACAAGAGACTTAAATTACAGCAGATCACGGCGAACAAATTCATCGTAAAGAGCCTTGCCCAGACCAGCGGGGGATCGCTCCACGATGACGCCTGCGTTCTCTAGAGCTGAGATCTTAGAGTCAGCACCACCCTTACCGCCGGAGACAATGGCACCGGCATGACCCATTCGGCGGCCAGGGGGAGCGGAGATGCCAGCGATGAAGCTGACGACGGGCTTGCCACCGTTGACAGTGTTGAATTTCTTGAGGAACTCGGCAGCATCCTCTTCGGCGGCGCCACCAATCTCGCCAATCATAATGATGCCATCGGTTTCTTCGTCCTCGATGAAGACCTTGAGACAGTCGATGAAGTTGGTGCCGCTGAAGGGATCACCACCGATACCAACGACAAGGGACTGGCCAAGGCCGGCCTGGGTGGTCTGGTTGACGGCCTCGTAAGTCAGGGTACCGGAGCGGGAGACGATGCCGATGCGACCGCGCTTGTGGATGAAGCCGGGCATGATGCCGATCTTGCACTGGCCGGGGGCGATGATGCCGGGGCAGTTAGGGCCGACGAGACGGGTCTTAGACTGGGTTTTGAGCATCTGAGTGATGCGGACCATGTCTGATTCAGTTCCGGGATGGTCAGCTTTGGAACGGGGGGGTTCTGAGGCGGGAATGGGAAATCATGGTGGGGCTAAATGCTGACCATGTTGAGGAATTCCCTCTGTGATACAGACGGCGAGAGGGATCTCAGCCTCGAGGGCCTCTTCGATACCAGCGGCAGCGAGAGGGGGGCTTAAGAAATCAAATCAGTATCACATAAATATCCGGGCCAAGTGGTTGAAAGGTGAGTGTGTCGCATACGGAACGAAAAGCGCAGTAGCAGTTGCTCCAGTTGCCTTGACAGCCTCGGAGACGTTCTTGAAGACGGGCAGGTCGAGATGTGTCTGGCCAGCTTTCTTTGGGTTCGTTCCACCAACAACTTTAGTACCTAGAGTGCGCAAGTATAAGTATTGCCATCCAACTTTTGTACGAGACGATATCTCAAGGCTTTCTCATACCGTATTCAATGGCCTGCTGGGCGTGGAAACTGCGCATGTATTAGCATGTCATTGCAACCCTCTTCACTCGAAATTTCGTCCAGAATCGTGCATGTAAAAACCTACGAGCCCTGCTTTCCGGTAAAGCCCTGGAAGATGACCTTAGTCTCGCCATTGATGCGCAAGTTCTCGACCGTCTTGGCATACGGCGAGCTAGCCGAGCTGTAGCCTCGACGGGTGACGTTGCGCAGCGCCGCAGAGCGCGTGGCAATTCTGGGGATGGCCTGCATGGCTGTGAGGGAGGGAAAGAGAGGAGAGGAGATGTTAAGGAAGAAGAAAATCTTAAGAGAAGCGTCGCGAGTGCAACGCTGGGATGCAAGGAGAGCGAATTGGGAGAGACTTTGAGCTGCAAACTTGCAGATAAAGAAAGGGAATATCGGTAGTAGTAGCTCTGAATTCGGGTGCTGCCGGGGCCGCGGCAGTTAGCTTTTTCCGATGAGTTTTGGCGTCAAAAAAATTGAAACGGTGAGGGGTATTACTCCGTATAGATAGAAGAAGAATACGGAATACGGAGATGGCTATTACGGTGCTCAGTATCTTACTAAGCCCCTCATTTTCGTCATTATAACGGAAAGCCTTGGCTTCCGTTTCAGAAACATAGAAAATTGCCCCGCTATCATCTAAAATAAATATTCGCCCTCTTGTAGTCGTATTAATCGAATTTGTCTGAATAGCCTCACGGAAGTAGCCTAGATAGGTTGGCGATTGTGAAAAATAGGGGAGAAGGCATGGCTACAACTACACTTACGGCGACTTCTACGTTGCAGAAGAAGAGTGCCGCACTTGCGCCAGAGAGCGAGCGCTTCTTGCGATGCTGTGCGGACGTCGCCAATGCTCTAATCGAAGACCACGAGGCCACCAAGAATGGACGTCCAGGAAGAGACATCAATCTCAATTCTTTGCGGTCAAAGCTCGCAAAGAAACACAAATTGGCCAATATTCCTCCGTTGACAGCCATTATCGCTGCGATTCCCGAACACTACAAGAAATATATCCTTCACAAACTGATTGCAAAACCTATTAGTATGACTGATGCGCCGGAAGAAATATAGAGCCACACACTAACTTAGACAATAGGAACATCCTCTGGAATTGCTGTTGTCGCCGTCATGTGTAAACCTCATAGGTGTCCGCATATCGCATATACCGGTAATATTTGCGTCTACTGCCCTGGAGGACCCGATTCGGATTTCGAATACAGCACTCAGTCATATACTGGATACGAGCCAACTTCAATGCGAGCTATCCGTGCACGGTATGATCCCTTTGAGCAGGCACGAGGGCGAGTAGACCAGCTCAAATCGCTGGGGCACTCTGTCGACAAGGTGGAATACATCATCATGGGAGGAACGTTCATGTCCTTGCCTGAGTCATACCGCGAAGATTTTATCGCCCAGTTGCATAACGCCCTGAGTGGGTATCAGACATCCAAGGTCGATGAAGCGGTCGAGGCTGGAGAGATGAGCAACATTAAATGCGTAGGCATTACCATTGAGACACGGCCAGACTATTGCCTGCAGCCCCATCTTTCAGACATGCTGAGATACGGCTGCACGAGGTTAGAAATTGGAGTTCAGTCTCTATACGAAGATGTTGCGCGAGACACAAATCGAGGTCACACAGTGGCCTCAGTGGCCGAGACTTTTTGTTTGGCCAAAGATGCAGGCTACAAGGTGGTTAGCCACATGATGCCTGACCTCCCTAATGTGGGAATGGAGCGTGATATTGATCAGTTTAGAGAGTATTTTGAAAATCCTGCTTTTCGAACTGATGGTCTGAAACTTTATCCTACGCTGGTTATTCGAGGGACAGGCCTGTACGAGCTGTGGCGGACAGGAAGATATCAAAATTACACCCCTAACGAACTCATCGATCTGGTGGCACGGATACTGGCCCTTATTCCTCCATGGACACGCATCTATCGTGTTCAGCGAGATATTCCAATGCCACTGGTCACTTCTGGTGTCGAAAACGGGAACCTACGAGAATTGGCTCTGGCTCGAATGAAGGATTTTGGCACAACATGCCGGGACGTAAGAACGAGAGAAGTCGGGGTAAACGAAGTCAAGCACAAGATTAGGCCAAACCAGATTGAACTGGTCCGCCGAGACTATGTTGCCAACGGCGGCTGGGAGACATTCCTCGCATACGAGGATCCAAAGCAAGATATCCTAGTCGCTCTCCTACGACTTCGCAAATGCACTGAAAAGTACACTTACCGAGAGGAGCTTACTGGTCAGCCCACCAGCATGATTCGTGAGCTTCACGTCTACGGCACTGCTGTACCTATTCATGCGCGCGACCCTCGCAAATTCCAACACCAAGGCTTCGGTACTCTGCTGATGGAAGAGGCTGAGAGAATAGCCAGAGAGGAGCATGGAAGTGATAAGATTAGTGTCATTTCGGGTGTTGGAGTAAGA
The DNA here is from genome assembly GCA_015266385.1 of Trichoderma oligosporum. Classification (NCBI taxonomy): domain Eukaryota; kingdom Fungi; phylum Ascomycota; class Sordariomycetes; order Hypocreales; family Hypocreaceae; genus Trichoderma; species Trichoderma oligosporum. Next base: position 93,472 of record JACBYL010000529.1, on the reverse strand, counting down.
AGCTATTATAAGAAACTCGGATACTGGTTGGATGGGCCATATATGAGCAAATGGCTTGATGGGCGAGATGAAACCGCATGAGCGCTTGTAACTTTGCCGTGTGAGGCACATCAACATGGTGAATTAGGATCAAAGTGAATTTTACAAACGAGGTGTATGGCGCAAAGGGTAGGTAGGATATGATAATATGAATTAGAACTTTACTCAATATACAAACAACATTATACGAGATCAACAAATATTAATGTGATTCTTTTACTTCTACTACTTTTTCTAATACAAATAACTCCAAACATTTACACTGCCCACGAAACAGAAGCATCACTAATTGGAATGATTCATACATACATGTTAAAATCTACCTTCTAGCATGTGTCAACCTTCGAGGCCTATTTCTATTTGTATAATTCACAATAGCCACACTCCACACTGCCTTTGAGCACCGCCTTTACTGGCACATACATATAAGGAACCGAACAAAAAAAAAGGGCGCGGGAAGAAGAGGTGGGAGAAAAAGCAATTTTCATTTCTTTAAAGCGGCAAAAAATCAAGTCTTCTCATCATGATGAGAAATCTGCTCCCGGCAGGGCTTGAACCTGCGACCTTCGCATTACCAAGATTTCAACCAGTGCCGAAATTATTAGTACGAAGCTCTAACCAACTGAGCTACGGAAGCATACGATTAATCATCAGATAGTCATTAGACGGTTGACTTGGACCCTCTAATGCTCTATTATATAGCCTCTGTTCAGAAGGATCCAGCTGCGTGTGCCTTTATGTCTAATTGATATAAATATTTAGCATTATTCAACAGTTTATTTACTCCGAAACTGACAATCAGAAAGACAATGAATTATTGCTACCATCTCATCTAGAGCTTCCTTAATTGTCGCTCGTACTACAATCTAGTGTTTTCTTTCTCCCACAGATATCTCTACCGAGTCTATCGCCTCTTTCAAGATAATATACTGGGGCAGAATGTATCAAGCAGAGCTCGTCACCCTGCAGGACTGGGAGCGAAGCAATGCCAACAAATCCCCTTGTCAATGATAAAATAGATCTTTTTTGCAATAGCTTCATGCTACTGATATAAGAGATCATCAAGGTCCACCTTTAAAAACTTTCTCACCAGGTAAAAGGGAGAAAAACATTTGATAAAGTGCAAAACTTTTTTTTTATATTATCTCAGCTTTTTCTTATCATCGAGATGTAACGCCAAGGACTTCTTGAAGCAAGACTCGGTCAGCCTGACTTGGCTGCGACTTATTTCCAGCAAACCTTGTACCAGGGCTTCACAACAATGAGAGAACCTGGTGGTGTCACGTTGGCACTGAAGGAGGCTATAGCAGACGATATAGTATCCGGACCGAGGTTTTTTATTGCAGACGAGGAGCTCACACAGACGGGAGCCCACTATGATGCTCGATCTGCTCATGAGGGCTACCGTGGAGGCACAAGCTCTCTTTCGGTTATCGCTGATGGAGTCCCCCAATCAATCAGACACGCTATCGACGATGGTGTCAAGGGAATCGAGCACGGCAATCTAATTGACAAGGAAACTGCCAGGTACTTGACCATGAGAAACGCATTGAATCCTACTCTCACGCAGGGCTTCCAATCCCTACAGCTAGCCGACGAAGCCAGCGTCACCATCTGCCACGGCTTGAATCTTCCAAGACACCTATGGTTTAAGCGGAGCAAAGGTTTTGGACTTCGGGCGCAAGTTATGAGCGCGAAGAAGATTCCCCAGGGGGCTACTGTTTTTCCGGCCAAATTATTAAAGCAGGAGACTTTCTTAGGAAAGATTAGAAAAGGGTTTGCGGCAGACATCTTGGTACTAAGCGCGAATTCGCTAGATGATGTTGCAATTTTGGATGAGCCAGAAGAATACCTTCTCGCAGTGTTGAAGAATGGACGCGTGTATAAGAGTCAGTGGACGAAATTGCCAGAGGACATTGCTCATGTTCGGCGATGATTGAATGATTTCTGCACGATTGACTTGCTTGTAATTGGATGAGCATGTAGTAGAGAAGCTACTACATACTAAATACTACGAATGTTATTATTTGAAATTAAAAAATAAATTAAGATAAAGAACGAGTAGTTGTTTTGCATTTTACAGCCACCATATGCTCTACAATTCAAAGAAGGCTCTAATTGTAGTTGCTGTCTTAGTCATCATATTTGAATGTCAGCCTGCAAAGCCTTTTTCCTCTCCCAAACTTCTAACTTACTTCCTACATCTTTGGTTCTCTCTACCCAAGCTGTCTAATTCTTAAGCAGCACTACTCCTAGAAACCGAAAAAAAAAACCCCCAAAAAGCTCACCCACAATGAGCTGCCAAAGCCATGTTCTCCGGCCGCTCTGATGCTCTCAACTCAGCCCCTCCCATTCCGGACTCGACTACCGGTGTCCTCCCCGTGATTCCTCCCGGCGTCGAAATTCCCGATCGCCACCCCCGGAACAATGCCGCGACAGCAGCTTCGGCGGCCGGAGTGCGGGCTCTTAGTGCCCAGATCGTTGCTTTTTACTTTCGTGCCCCGGCAAAGGCTTTCTTTCGCACAAGAGTTGATTATCTAGCTTATGCTAGAACAATCCATCAAGCACAGACGAAAAAGATGATGGTGGCTGCCACGGAACAAGTTTCGGCGTCAAGACTGGCTTCGGCACTGAGACAAACATGGTTGTGGATGAGGAGTACGACTCCAGGAGTATTGACGTCTGCGATTCGACATGAGGGCTGGGGCATAGTGCCGCATCAGGTTCTGCCGCCGCTGATTGCCAACATCGGCGTCAATGCCGTGCTGTATACAGGGTATCTACAGATTCTGGGCCGTCTGCATGAGGAGAGCTCCAAGGCTACCAAGAGAGTGTATCCTCCGCCACCCCCACAGGCGACGTTTACCGCTGGCTTTCTAGCGGGTGGACTGCAGAGCATCTTAGCAGCGCCATTGGACGCTCTGCAGGCGCGGTATGATCATCGCGACATGATGCGTAATGACGGCAGCGGCCGACCCCGAAGCATGTGGACATTTAGCGCTGAGAAATTAAGAGAGATTGGACTGCGAGGCATATCTGCAGGGTGGGGGCTATCGTTTGTGAAAGATAGCCTGGGATGTGCAATTTTTTTTAGTACATTTGAGTATATTAAAGCACAGTCTTATTATCGCTTTGTGGCATGGTACTACGGAGGGTTAGAAGACGACATTGTCGATCTCCTTGCGACAAAACGCCCCACAGATCGATCTACAGATGGTGGCATACAGCTCATCCGGCCACACTACGCAATAGAGCCCATGTTCCTCCTTGCTGCTGGCATAAGTGCTTCCTTCGCCCAGCAGCTCCTCCTCCATCCCCTCACTCACTTCCAAGTCAAGCACTGGGACCACCTCGAGGAGCTTGATGAAAAAGCTGCCCGACTACGTGCATCCCGCCTTGCCAACCCAGATCAACCCCGCCGGCGGTGGAAGATGCTTAGGGCGTATTACCATGCCTATCAGGAGACATGGGCAGTGTGCGTGGCGGAGGCGAAATCTGAAGGGCTGAAGCTGGGGAAATGGCTGTACCGAGGATTCTGGTGGAATACGATTCGACAGGTGCCGAGTACGAGTGCCGGATTAATTATCTTTGAGCTCATACGGCGGAAATATGGGTTTGGGATGGAGGAGGTGAGGATTACTAAGGATGGATATGACCTTTTATTGCATTAGAAGGTGAATAAAGTAAACCAAGCTGGTGTTAAACCACCTAGTGTATTGTATTAGAATATATACGTCCCCTTCAGATAAATAGATAATAGAGCATACTACTCTACGGTGCAATATGAGCCTCAGAATTAATCCAAACATTATCAAAATAAAAATAAAAAAGCTATTCTCATTCTATATAGAGTCTCTTGTTTATATTACCTAAATGCTATCTTAATTCTGGCTACTCCCCCTCCCTTTAACCTGGGTATTTTAGGGAGGGGGTTGGAGCGTTCTTTGTCCAAAGGGGGCTGATGGTGGCCAAGGTGAAGGAGGGCTTCTCAGATTCAATTCAGTTCCAAATGGCTCTTTCCACGAGACCCTTGGAATTTCAGTAGGCCGTGACAACGTTAGCTTTGGAAGCTTCAGGATAAGTTATAGGGTTCTAATCTCTCTCGGAGTAAGTGTAAGCTAGGCGGTAGCTTGAACGAAATTATCTATGTCGGCGAAAAGATGAAGTATGGACAATGCGATGGATATAAGTTCCATAATAGTGAGCCCCCTTAAGGACGCCAACGACGCTATTTGTGGCCGGGTCCGGCAAGTCGGTAACCTCATCCGTTATTTAGGAGAAAGGAGCAGCAACATTGATGATACTAGTGATGGCCCTGGGGAATTAGCAAAGGCCACGGAGCTCACGCATCCGTTATATGAAATTTGTAGCTCTATCCAACTCCTGTTTGATGACATGGAATCGTTGGCGCCAGTGACTAGTAGAGTTTTGCTCGGATAGGACTGAGACTATATGTATGTGTAGATGGCAAGTGGCATTGGCTAGTGCTCTATATAAGATACGGCAAGATCTAGCAGCCTATTTTTATTTATTTAAACTAGAGATTTCATGTTGATGTAGTTGTTTATACCAGATGAGAAGGCCGCTCGCACTGAGAGACAGAAGTGATTAGAAGAGGAGAAAGAGCTGTCTAATATAGGCAGCCGATGGCATATCAAATAGTAACAAGAGCCTTTCTATTATATTCCTTCATTAAAGTTGGAACATGGATTTCGTATATATTCAGCATAATTACCATACAGCAACGGCGATATTGTACAAGTTTCGGCGACTATAGTAGTAGTATAGGCGATAACGCTGGAGACGACAGACTTAAATGCCGGTTCCGCCCAGATCAGCCACTCCACCCAGGCAGCAAGTCCGATGCAATGATTCGGACTTCGGGGAACGCAAATATAATATTGAAAGAACTTATCCAATGACTCTCCTATCGATGACTTGTTGGCAAGATCTCAAATCAGATTTATTGGTAGTTTCCAGCGCATTATAGCAAAAAGTAAAAAGCGAAGATCGTTTACAAAGAACTAGTAATATCGCCAAACGCAATTATGGAATAGATAAAAAAACTACATATGATTGACAAAGTGAAAACAAAAAGGCTTCAATAGGGGGGTAGTTGTCACAAGAGGAGGTTTAACGCCGATGGAAAAGGGCATTGCAGTTGCATAAGCTTACATTGAGAGAACCCATTGGGTATTTGCCGGAGATACTCTTGAATGATGAGCTTGTTCGTATTATGAGCTATCCCATAGTGCAATAGCCCTGGTGCTTTTTGCATCATAAGGCCCTGCTCGCCGCGTCAGCGTAATGTGTTGTAGACTTCCCATTCGACATTTGATTTTCAATATGGCTGTGTTATCTATCAGAATATCTATTTTTACATTATATCACGCTGATACGAGACTATTGTGGGTTTACATGGGTAGAAAATGTCTGCGTGGAAGTTTATAAAAGGATATGTCGACGAAGCCAACTTGGAAGAAGAAATCCCAGCAGATGTTACGAACTGAGCAATCTAGATTCTCGACGAAATACTTCAAACAGATTTTCTTCTCTTATGATCTCTTTCAGTGCAATAAACCATCACGTAAACACAAAACATTTAGAATGAAGTCCCAAATTTTGGTCATATAGTAGGTGCAAAAATAATATAATACTCATATTTGAAAAACACAGCTATATGGCATAACAACTAACAGGCAAAATTAAAACTCAGCTTCACTCCCATTATCTCGCTTTTCGTCGGCCGAGTCAGCAGCGAGGAAAACTTGACATACCCACCCGGTCGTGTTGGTGACTGGTTCTCCATGGCCGTTTATCCCCAGATCCACAATGAGACCTATAACTCGACCTTTGACATGGAATACTACAGCCAACAGCAGATGCCTTGGATTTACTTCCTATGGAAACCTTTTGGAATGAAGGGCTACACTATTACCAAATTCGATACCGAAGCTATATATAGTACTGCCACATTGCTATATTTCAGCAATCCCGATCAGTTTAACACCGCATTGGCGAATAGCGGCGATGAGATTCTTGAGCGCGTGCCTCTATTTAGCAGTGAGAAGCCCACTCATTATATCGGCCAAGTACTTTATACTGTCCTATAAGGGATAGGACAGTAGGAACGGGACAGACCAGACTTGTATCTGATATACACCATCTTATAGAATGCTTCAATGGAACACACAATTGACGGTAGTTGTTTTTAATTATGCTCATAAGAGGATTTTACTTGCTTAAATTCATAGAATAGCTGTTGATTCTTCTTCTTTATTTACAAAAACATGTTTAAAACACCAGAGCCAAGTATCTCAAATTTGGTATTCCAAACCCAATCATCCGATCATGCGCAGGCTTACATCCCATAGCCGCGCCGCACTCTCATGATCGTGAATATGCGGCGCATGTCCTGCTGCCAAAACCGTCATGTCACCATTCCACGGCTCGCTCTCCTGGCAATCTTCCAGGAACACGCCTCCCTTTGCATCCCATTCGCGACCTATCGCCGCCCAGACTGTCGTTGCGGCTCCCTGTTCTGCGTTTTTCATCTTCGCTGCGACAGCAGGATCTACAACAGTGGCATTAATCTGCGATGCTGGCGTCATGCGGTTAAGCCTCGTGCCGCTGATGCCTCCTGGATGCGCAGCTAGTCCATGTACACCACGAGCACCATAGCGTCGTTCAATCTCGAAGGCCATGTATATATTGGCTGTCTTGGACTGTGCATAGCCTAGCAGTGGCTGATACTCATCTTTACGATCAAAGTTGATATCGTCAAACCGGATGCCCGATTGACGGTGGCCTGATGCAGACAGACACACCACACGAGAGTGGAAGGACGGTGTGCTTGATGCGATAAGGGCATCTTTGAGCGCCTGAAAGAGAGCAAAATGTCCGAGGTGGTTAGTGCCAAAGTGCAGTTCAAAGCCATCCTCAGTCTTTCCTTTAGGATATCCACGAATGCCTAGAACATGATAGTAGCCATTAGTTAGAAATGGAACCTTATATACTACTAGCTCTCCAAAACTCACCAGCGTTGCAAATTAAAATGTTGAGCTTGCCAGATGTTCGGTTAAGGAAATTGACAGCAAATTCTCGCACACTGCGGATAGAGTCCAAGCCCATCTCCATGTACTCAAGCTTTCCCGGCTTGCCATCACGACGGAGGATCTCCTCAGCCTCTTCGCCCTTCTGGACATCGCGGCCGGTAAAGTAGATGTCAGCACCAGTAGAATGCAACGCCCTCACCGTCTCTAGGCCAATTCCGGAGGTACCACCAGTGATGAGTATAATCTTTCCGCCCAGCTGCCCATCTAAACCTTGATCACGGACAATCTTGAGAGCGGTAGGGCGAGCATCTCCAGGACCATTAGTGTCCCGATGGGTGTCAGCGTACGGCGCAATAAGCGACATTGTTGACTCTTCAAACGATATGGATAATATAACCAAACACTTGAATCTAAGAGCTGGTATCGACCGTCTTTTATCTTTTTCCTAATAACGTCAGAACAAGTGACGCTGATTTCTTCGGCAACGCTTGAACTTACTAAAGTGCCCCCAATCGCAAACAGCCTTCTCCAAATATTCTCACCATGCCGAATCTAGCACAGTTTATACGGCGGATCCTCGCCGCGGACTTCTCCCGGACATAATTCTATTCTCGCGAGCTCTTTTCAATGTTGAACAAGATATTTATGCATCAAGACTTGATGCGCGAAGAATTTACGGGGCCGGAGACGCTATCTGCCGTAGTGGGGCCGTGGAATACGGATTTACCGGTATTAGGTCCATCCAACTTAACGAAGAAGAGGACATACCCCAGATAAACAGCATGAGATTTCTTATAATAAATAGTGTCTCTGCTAGAGAAAATAACATTTGCTAGCCAGAGCTGCTTACACGGAATCCTCAGTGCAAAAAGAGGTAAGATATTGGAAATTATATGTTCAAAATGACTTCAACAACAACACACGCAGAATTTAACGCTCACACGACGGCTTCGACCGTTGCTTCAGCCTTTCCTACTGCCATTGCAGGTAAAACGATCCTCATTACTGGAGTCAACCTCAAAGGTCTCGGCTATGCTACTGCTGAAGCTTTTGCCTCACAGTCAGCCGAGCTGCTCATCCTCGCGGGTCGCACCCCCACCAAGCTGCAAGAATGCGCCGATGCCTTATCTAAGGAATACCCTAATACCAAGACCCGCGTTCTTGAGCTCGATCTAAGCTCGCAGAAGGGAGTTAGAGAGGGAGCGGCGACGTTGAACGGGTGGGCTGGTGTGCCGGCCATCGATATCTTAGTCAACAATGCAGGTATCATGAATATCCCCACACGCCAGCTCAACGCAGACGGCTTAGAGAGACATTTTGCTACGAATCACGTCGGCCACTTTCTTTTTACAAATCTAATTATGTGCAAGTTGATTGCAGCTGCGCAAAAGCCCGGCGCCAAAAAGGGAGCCACCCGGGTCATCAATGTATCTTCCACGGGTGCCGTCTATAGCCCCATACGTTGGAGTGATATAAATTGGGAAAGGGCCAACGGTACTCTGCCATCAGTCGAACAACCTGACTTCGCGGGACTGGCTGCGAGCTGGGGCATCGGCGAGAGCGCCAAAACCGACAGCTACATCTCCATTGGAGCCTATGGACAGTCTAAGACAGCTAACGTACTGTTCAGCCTTGGACTAAACGAGCGTCTTTATGGCAAGTACGGTATCCTTAGCTTCAGTGTGCATCCTGGCTCGATTATCACGGAGCTCGGACGGGAGGTCCCACAAGATGAGTATAAGCGCAGACTTGACAAGTATAGAGCAATGGGAATGGTCTTCAAGGAGCAGGGGGCCGGCGCCAGTACAACTTTAGTAGCTGCTGTAGATCCAGCACTGAAGTTGCCGGCAAAGAGACCTATTTTGAGAGATGAGGATCTAGCGAAGTTGGACAAGGAGACAAGAGGCGAGGATGGGGAGTGGGAAGGTAGGGGGGTGTTTTTGAGTGACTGTCAGATTCATGAGGGTGCCAAGTTGTGGCTGATGAGCTGGAGTGAGGGGGAGAAGCTCTGGGCAAGGAGTGAGGAGATAGTTGGCGAGAAGTTTACCTATTAGGAGGTTTTCAGTAATTGATAGCGATGCTTAGCTGCATAACTTATTATAAGAGATTAACTACATATATTTCTGCCATTGATTTTCACACCATGTGAGGAGCCATCAACACCCAAGATCGGAAATAAGCGGCCGCAAAAAATCCAAGTCTTGATCCGGAGATAGTTTACATACGAAGCTAAAGGAAAACTTATGCCGTGGGCGTAATTTAATCTAAGTTAATGTATAGTTTGATTAAATTATGTAATTATTTACATGCTTATAACGTCTTTATGAATAAGATGCGACAGGTGCGTTATAAGATGATTGTTTTATATGTGATTGTTTACCCGGGAGTCTTAATTGAACTACTTACATGCCCTTAGGATGCAGCATAAACTCGTAAAGATCCTACAGACTTTGATAACTGAACTTCAAATCCGTGTAAATAACTCGCCACTCATCCTTAGCTGCTATTTCTACAGCCAATACCAACACGCCACAACATTACACTTTAATTGCCGTCAGAACGTGAAACTTGCATGATGTTAATATCAACCCAGCCATTAGGTATTAATGCTACCCAACTTTATTTCAATCCCCAACACAACGCTCTCCTTATTCATTTCATCATTAGGATGCCACAATACCATTTCTATTATATTCATTATCACTAATATTATCAATCATCGCTTCATCAACACCACCATGGCACCGCCTAGATCTGCCACATCAACATCCACGCAAAACCTCCTTCTTAGATGCCAAAAAGAAGTCTCTCCCCCCCCCCTTTTTCCAAACTTTCCCTAATATTGCACCTTTCTTCTCTTCTCTTACTAACAAAAGAATCCAATCTTCTTTTCCCAGACACGAAAGAAATGCCTCCCACCAGAATGGTCCCTCTACCCTCCCAACCAAGAAATCCAGCCTCCTCCTGATACCCTCGCACTCGCCATCCAAGTCGATTCTTCCTCTCCCGGCTCCGTCCACTTCTACGAGATTGACTCCGATCGCTCTGTGGGCTCCATCGGCCCCGAATACCGTGGTTCTACTGTCATTGTGCCCTGGCGTTCTGGGCTCAAGTTCATTTGCTTTTCGACTTGTCGGAGGAGAAGTGGTTGTCGTGTGGGGGTGGTGAGGGATGCAAAAGGGAAGGGGGTGGTGAAAATGAAGAATACTAGTACTGCTACCTCTAGTATGAGTAAAAGCAATAGCGGTAGTACAAGTGAGGCCGATCATTCTAGTGCTTCTGCTGCTGCTGTCGTTACTACTGGTAATGGTAATGCGGCTTCTATTGCTTGTGGTGGTAACAATGGTGATAGAGATAGTAGCAGGAGTATTATGGGCAATAGGGGACATGGAAATAATAAACATGTAAGCTTCTTTGATATGAGAACAAGCGGGAAGAGTAGCATTGAGAGGGGTATCAGCCGGTCGTCTACATTGCCGATCGAGAATGATGACAATCTGGGACGGCGATTATGTTAACGAGCTTGCACTTATATCAAAAGCATCTCAGCGGACCAACTACTGGACACTTAGTTGCTTTTCTGCCTCCCATGGCCTATTATAATAGATATCAAAGACCCAGATCATGCATAGAAAGGGACTATATTATCGCTACCTCAAACACTCTTACTTTAACTCTAAACATCGCTCATCGCTAATCTACCTAGAATTGACAAAGGAAAGAAAGTATTGAAGAAAAGTCGATGCCTAAAAATAGTCTGTTCCCCCATCCAACTCTCCCACCTCCCCACCCTCTAGCATGCGGCAATATTCCTTCGTATGCTTCCATAGCCCTTCCCACGCAGCTTCTTGAAACTCAAAGAACCATTGGTATGCATCACGATACACATCGGGGTATGTGTAATATAATACAAAAGCAGAAATGGCATGGCATATTTCCACAATTTGACCTCGTTCAACATGAAACGGCATGAATATGGCAAGGCTGATATAGAAGCGAATTCCCAAGCTTTTCCCCAAGACCCAAGACGACTCATTCATCTCTAACCACACTTCTCCATCATCTCGATCCCAACAGCTCGCCATGGCATGTACGCTGCAACACCAGAGCAGCTCGAGGAAGCTTTGCACTCCATCGCCGGGAGCCTCTTCAAACATCCACTCCGGGATGTTGTATCCCAGCTCCGCCACCCTATCACACCGCAACTTCAGTTCTGCGCTGAACATCTCGCGTTGAAAAAGCGCCATTATCTCATCCGAGTGCTCCGCTCGAGGTGGCGCATCGGGATTATTGCCAACAGCCGCGTCTCGTAGGCTCCAGAGCCGACGGGCCGCAGCGTGCAGCCTACTCTTCGTCGACTCGTCTAATTCAACCTTGCCATCAGGGATACATCCATGTGGCCAGCGATCAGAGTATGTCCGCAAGGCACGTCTCCAAAAGGTATCGGGGAATTTTGGGTACGTGTATATTACCACAAGATACTGGATGTAGATGGTCAGATCTATCATGTTGCAGAGAGTCGCCGCGTCGTGAATGGCATCTAATGTTGGGTTTTTCGATAGAGCATATAGACAAGTCCACACATGGTCGCCTTCGCGTGTTACTTGCAAAACTCCCATGTTCAAGAGGCATATGTCCAAGTTTGAAGGGTGAAGCACGTTTCTGATCATCATTTTGAGAATCGAAATCTTGTGAGCCTTGAGCACAGCAGCAAAATAGGGTGAGCTCGCTGCGAAGTTTCTCAGGTCAAACTTTGAAGAAAGAAATCCCATGATATTCGCAACAATCTCGGGTGGCAGGTTTTCCACTGAATTCCCCAATCTTTTATGCCATGGCGATGGGAAGGAGGGAGTCGTCAGCTGTGATGCTAATTCTGATTGAAGCAGGTTCATCGTATCTCTTTAGGATGATGTTAAAAACGAGAGACAATAGTTCCATAGTAATATACTGTAGCGATGCTGCTTGAATAGTGTAAGGATTAATGTTGAACAAGAGTTGTGTAAAATAGTGGTTACGATGTGGTCAGACCTCAGGCTTGCTAGAAAGATAACATTGCATAATAGCTCTTGCCTTGAGATGGAGATGGTGCCTTTACATACATTTGATCTGAACCTGCCATTAGATTTAATTTTAAAACAAGATTGATATGTTATTAAGAGGTATGGAGCGTGCCTGGTCTCCCTGTGAAGTGATATTAAAGCACCCTAATAATACCGCTCAATCATCGTCCATCAAGAACACGACAGGAGCAAAAACATTCACATAAAAGTAAATCGAGAGGAGCCCAATATTTAACAGCGTAAAGATATCAACTCCTACAAGTCCTACACAGAGCCGCTTCCATTCGTTGCTCGCTCAACTGCTACACACACAATTTGTTACATTCACCTAGTTCGGACCCTCCCCTTTCCGCTTGGCCACGGCCGCCGCTTTCAACTCGCACGAACAGTAAAGAAACAAAAAAAAAAACCAAAAAAAAAAAAAAAAAAAAAAAAAAAAAACCAAAAAAAAAAAAAGAGAAACAGAGACAAAGTAAAAATCAAATCCGTAAACTCCGATTTACAAAACCCAAAACTACATCCAGATTTGAGGCATAAGAGGTACCCATTCGTCAGTCACTAACGGTTCGTCCTACCCTTATATCCTTCTATCCACGCGACACCGCCCACCCTACCAACCAAAAAGTAGGTTAGAAAAGAAAAGAGAGACAGAGATAGAAGGATCATTGCTACTGTTCGCGTTCTGACACTGATTTTTTGTCCTTTCTGCTCTTTATGACAAACTCTGACATGATCTGAATATGATCGGCTGGGAAGTGCCAGTTCGGAAAAGCTGGAATTCGTTTTAAATACGTTGAATCGGGAGGGCCCAGCAGCTCGATAACTTCTAAAGTGTTGGCCGAGTACCAGATGTAGTCAATGACATCGGCGAACCCAGGAGTGTAGTTGGTAAAGGGCAACTCTTCCGGTGTATTTTGGATGTGCGCGTAGGCATCTCGTAAGCTAAAGGGATGCTCGATGCCATCGCGTGTGAAGCTTCCGTAATGAAAGTTACTTAGCTCCTCATGGTCCGGCGGCACGCGACCTAGGGACATGAGTTCCCACACTGAAGAGTCTCTCGTCGAGTTGAAGTCACCACAGACCACTAGGGGAATATCGGTGTTGGACCGGTATTCCTGGCTCGGGCCTGGCTCGGCTTGCGGCGGAGGCGGGGGTTCGTCGCTGTCTTCGGATCTAGGCAGCGTAATCATCTTCTTGTCCTTGACAGCAGGCCATCTTGAGTACTTTTCTGCCAGCTTGGTCACATGCTCCATAAGAATGCCTGTCTGGATCAGCTTTACGTCTGCCAGCGCTGAGTCCCACGTAAGATGCGCATTGACCAAGATAATGCGTGAGCCGGTCAGTCGGGACTCAAAGAAGCAAATAACAGCAATGTTGTCCTTCGGCATCACCCGATTAAACACATCATGTTGGTTCTTCATGTCGGGTCTGTTGATGGCAATCGTGGCAAATTCAATCAGCTGCTTGTCAAGCAGGATAAACTTGCTCTGCTTATAAAACACTGCGCAGCCATCGACCGTTTGTGCATCTTTCTCAGACATAGTTTTCGCCCGTGACTTGGGCCAGTGTACACCTTTGTAATCCATCTGTGCCAGTTCAGGGCTTAGATCTTCCTTGAAGGCATCGGTGGAAACTTCCTGCAGGGCAAGAAAGTCGGCATCTCGCACTCGAAGCTCCTCTAGAATACAATTTTTCCGATATTCCCAGCTTAGGGCTCCTGTAGGAGTGTAGCCATATGTCTGCGTTGTTGCATATTTGTCACAAAGAATATTCCAAGAAAAGACTTTGATTCTTTCCAGAGCTTCGGGCACGTCTTCCTGAATGATGATCTCTTTTCGTGGGCTGGGGGGTAAAGGAACTAGGAAGGGAGAAAAAAAGTCAAGTTAGCGACTTACAAAGGAACGATTGAGAATTAAAGGGATAACTCACTAGGAGCTTCTTCCATCAACGCATTGATTAAGCTTTTGGTACCCTTTTCCATAATTTCCTGCTTTATGTTGGGCTCCAGTGGATTGCCTTCGATTCCAAGCACTTCCAGCTGATGAAGAGAGCCCAGCTCAAAGGGAAGCTCTTGGATATTGTTATTGAATAGAAGTAGTTGCTTTAGGTAGGTACACATGCCCAATTCTGGAGGAAGCTCGTTGATTTGGTTGAAAGAAGCATCAAGGTGTCGAAGTTGACGCAGCTCTCCGATGGAGTTGGGAAGGTGAGTAAGCCTATTCGACGCGATGTAAAGTTCGTTCAAGAATTGATATCGAAAGAGCTCGGGGGCAAGATTGCGAAGTCCCTGGCCGCTCATGTCCATGTTGTGCCAATCTTGGCGAGTCGTCCCCTTCTCCACATTCAGAGGTCTTCTCCTATCTGCGGGGTCATTCTCGCTGTCTGCTTGGGTTTTACCATTGGAGGGAGGAGGGCCACCTATGCCCCTATTTTCTGACGCCTTAAGCCTCGCATAGTAGTGTGGCTGCTGCTGTTCGGTCATAGCAGTATGTGCCCTCTCGGCCTCCTTATGAAGTCGCAATTGTTCCTGCCACATTTCATTTTGCGGGGCTTGGCTAGCCCTCGTGTTAGTCGCGTGCCCATTCGATAGGCCACCAGAATTGAAAGCCGCTGAGCTTGAGAGAATTCCAGAAGCAAATGTTGAGTGATGGCCCATCCCGTTGGCACCGGGAAGGATATGATCGTGCTGTAGCCCTTGATGATGCTGGGGTTGGGAGGGGTGCTGATGTTGCGTGTGCTGCTGGAAATTGTACAACATATTAGGCATCCCACGCCCCGCCCCATTCAACCGGGCATTGTGTCCCTGCTGGTGGCTTTGGGAGTACATGCCGCAGAGATGGCTATTGACGTTTGGGTGTCGGCTTTGAAGACGCGGCTTTCAGGACCGCGCCGACGGGCGGTTCCGCGGAGGCCTAGGCCGATTATAGATATCAAGGGGAAAAGAGGAGGGTGTGGTAAGTTTATCGTGACAAGCTAGTTGCGAGCAGATATCATCTGTTTCCTAGTACCCGTTGAAAGAGGCTTAGAGCAGTATCTGGCGAAGGATAACGGGGGAAGCTAGCTCTCCGTTAAACGTGGTGTTCGAAATGAGGGACGCAGGACGAATATCGCGTTTGCGCATGGGGTCGGCGAGAGGGTAAACACAGCATGTGCGATGATGAAAGCCTGTGCAGTCGAATCGTTGTGAAGCCGAGACCGTCCTCAATTATCCATGGGTAGGTCGGGTAGGCGAGGCTGGAGGCGAATTACGTCGTAAGCTGGCCGATGTAAGGAGAAACAAACCGCGGGGTTCGAAGGCGTATGCTCTGAGCAACGAAGGAGAGTGTAGAGTTTTTTTTTTTTTTTTTAGAGGGAGGAGGAAGGGGAGGGGAGAGTTTTTTTTTTTTTTTTAGAGAAATCTGAGGTTTTGAATATAACAAGTGCGATCTGTTTGCTGGAGCTGAAAAAGGCGACTACAGGGGAGATATCAGTCAATGTCTTTCAAAGTCAGGACACGCGAACGAAAGCGGGAATTGGCGAAGGTCCCACAGCAAATGGAGGGGCCACGTCCGCCGGATTGCTAGAGCGACTCACAAAAAAAAATAACGAGTGAGCGCAATATTGAGATGTTACCACCGAATATAATTCAACTAATACTTTGGCAGAATAATAGTGGCTGTCGATATCGAGAGTGTATTCCAGGCCGTTTTGGGAGTTGACGATGTGCCTTGCGATGACAAACTGCGTCGAGAAGCTGGAAAAGCTTAATCACGTGCCACCGTTGCTCCGCATGGCTCGAATAATCGAGAATAGAGTCACGTGTTCTTATCTATGGCGTTTACGTGCCTGATGAGAACGGCAGAAATGAGAAAGCCCAATGGTCGAAATTTTCAGCAAGCAGAGCTCTGCAGGTCCAAGCTCGTGAATTCATTATCTATAATGTAAAACTGCCAGATTGTGAGGTGCGGAGTTGGTGTTTTACGAAAAGAGGCCTGATAATCTATGCGGCGGCCACATTATATATCTAAATCGATGTGGGTGCGTCGTCATATATCGGACAATATCTATCAGCCGCGCATGACCAAAACGCTGTTTATAAAGCGATAGCCAAAACTGATAAAATAAACCGAATTTGGTAACCCACGAGATCGGCTTGTATCTGCTAAATAATGATATTATCAATTGATGACTTTTCGGACAAAAAGATTATGAGTTTCTTTCTTTTTTTGATGGGTTGAGCCAAGCTGCATACCCGATCTTGCATGAATGTCGTTGTGTTGATTATGGGAATCAGGCCAGCAGCAATCGAACGGCTAACAGCATCTTTAACATTAGTCTATGTGTTCCGAGGCCTATCTCATAAAATATATCAGTCAAAGGCCTAAGCAGCGCGAGGACATTGGCTACGGGGTTTATTCCAGATTTGGCGAAATGGCCGGGCCTTTGGTTAAGATTGAGGCTGGTGCATCGCAGTCTACTTGGCAGAACACTTTCTAATACTGAAGGCCATAGAATAAATAGTATTGACAAGAAGAAAATAATAATAATAATAATAATAATGTAAATCTTGATATTGATGACGGCTAAAGTAGATTATATCTAAGATAGCTTAGCGAAGGGGCTAATAACTTAAAAGACGCTGGAAGCTGTACATGTCGGTACTCGCATGTGGTTATCGGGCGAATAACTGCAATTAGTAGTCTTCCACTAACGCTCCGTCCTGCCTTATCCTGAAGACATCTCCGGAGCCTACTCCGTACAGATTTGTTGGTCAGCTACTCCGTAGATTTGGTGAATAGAAAGAAGAAAAGTAAGACAGCTGATACGAGCTAATTTGCGTGGTTGGTTACACGGTGTAAGGAAGGCCTCTGTTCAGACCTTTTAAAAGTACCTTCTTTTTTTCCACTTTTGGAAAAAAATAGTAGCATTTTAAGAAGATAGCTGAAAAGGGACCCTGTCTGAGGCTTGGAGCTAGGGCTATCCATTTCTTCTCGCAGCCCAGTCATTGGATCACAAAGAATCAGCTGCTGGATTGTGACCGCGGCATTCTCTGCAAGAGAGCAGGCAAACAAGAAGTTCGCAGGCCAGAAATAGGCTAAAGCTGCAGCCAACCTAAAAGGCTAAGCAACATGCTACACGGGCATCCAATTCAGCACTAAAATTAGCCCAAAACCTCCTGGAGTATGGGGTGAGGTGTTGATACTACTGATACTACTACTGCGACTTGAAAATCACAGTACATAGAGGCACCAACTTCAACGCGGGGAAGCGCCTTTGATGGCTGGCAGCTCCACACCTCCCCGGCGGGTATTCTGTAGTAATAATAATGCAGTTAGTACGGAGTAGAAGGGTTTAAAAAAAAAAAGGGCCCTTTTAAATTGTGCAATTGATATAGCCCAAGGAGCTGCATGATAGGCGGCGGCGAAGCTGACAGCGGCGCTGGCTGGTGGGCTTTACCAGACCTAAGCAATGCCAAGATAAGAAGGCTGGTTAAGAACCCGATTTACAATGCAGAAGAGGCCATGTTGCTTTCTTTCTCTCTCCCTCTTGATAACAGCTTCCAAGCCACCAAATAACGGTGCGACGTTTGATCGATCTCGCGCCTCGTTTACCGGAGCCTGCCCACTTCTTCCCCAAACTCTACCAACTACTGTACTCAGTCCGTACTTAGCACAGTCACATTAATTCATCTGCCATGTCTGGTCAGCGATGGTCGTCAAATGCCTAATCGAGGACGATCAAATGCAAACGCAGGCTCGCTAAGAAACACACGGTGGGCAGAGACAAATCAAGTCTCCACAGAGTCGCTCAGGGTCAAGAAATTGCAACTTTCAAGCAAAGCGCATTCCCCTTTCATTACAAGGAAACAACCACAAAAGAGGCCATCCGTTCCACCAGGAGAGGAACGACAAAACGATCCGCCAAGAACCATAGCCTAGGTGCTGCACACACCCGGCTGTCTGTGTGCGATCTCCTTTCTCTCATATGGCTCGGTCAGATTAAATGCCAACCTGTCGCGTACCTGGGAGCGGGCCTCTATCTATGTTGCTTGATGTGCCATCCTGAATTCGTTGCGATAAAGTAAACTGATCCAACGTTGCTGCAGAAGACAGACCCTTGATAACACATGCAAGTAGTAATTTGACAGGGCCATTTTACGAAGCTGCATATGACTAGAAGATTGGGCAGTGAAAGGCCGAGAGTGTGCAGCAGATCCAGGCCAGGTTACGAAGCAAAGTCAGGGATTTTGGATATTGAAACGCTCACCTACTTGTACCTATGATACTAGGTTTCAGAAGCAACCTCGACCTGTTTTTAGATGATACCGGTACTTGTATGTCACCTCGCTTCAACCCGTCCACACGCACAGAATACTAGTACTGTTGCTACATAACCATACCGTCCAACTACTGCTGCTGCTGTATCGCCACGCTATACGGAGTAGAATACAGGGAGTTTGGAGAGAAGCGGGTGACAAGGAATCACGAACCCCGACACGCAGAGGCAAGGTGGAAGGAGAAGCAAGGAAGCCATCACACTTTTGCGGGCTGCAGCAGAAGATACTGTCATTGACAGCTAGCTGACCAATCGACCCTTTTATATGAGAAAAAAAAAAGTCTTACCGTTGCGTGTACATACTCGTACGTACAGACCGGCGACCAACTCGCGCATCTTGATTCCGACCTGCATTCTTTGGCCTTTCAAGGGCTCCGACCAACGGATCGGAGAAACACACACCAATACGACAAAAACGCTCTAATATTACGGATTACTTTGCTTCTTCATCATTGCTTAAAGACAAAGCTTTTGGGGAGCGGACTTCCGTTTTTGCTTGTCCGGAAGAGCAAGTCCCTGTTCCGCGGTATCAGAAGTTTGTTCTAGAAGGATTGAAGGGCCACGGATCAGCATCCCTAGGGGGATTCGCCGACGCATGGTGAAGCCTCTGACAGCACACCTACACCAACACGCAGTGCTAATTGGCCAAAGAGCTACAGCGCCGGCGAGGCCGTGCACACACTTGCGATTGGCCGACTGCTTCTGCATGAGAAGCCAAGGAAGTTCAAAAAAAAAAATTACGCGCAGAAGTCTCCAAAACACGCGCCGCGCCGTGCTCGGCCTTGACTCTTGTCAGGCACCTTGGCCTATTTTGTACGAGCGCTCCGTGCTCACCTTTTACGACTAGTAATACTACAAGATACTACAGGTAGTTACAAGGCTTCGCCCCTGGGCGCCACAGCGGGCGAAACCCCCTTTGGTGTGCAGCAAAACAGGGGCCCATTCCGGCGGGCCTCTTGCTAGCGTCTACAGTCTGGGCGCAGGCATCGACCATTTTTGACTGAGATTAATGCTCCGTAGTGCTCCGTACATACTCGTACTATACGAGGATTGGATTGAAACCCTCAGCCAAGCTGGGGGAGTCCCACCACCGCCATGTCTGACTACAGCGCCATCTGGTTGTATACCAACTCCGTCGACAAGCTCGACAGGGCCGCGCGACGAGAAAAGCAGGCCAGGCGCCCCAGCTCGACGTCGGACGCAGCTCTTCACCCTCCAGACAGTCGCCATTCAGCGTCGCGACACTCGAGGAGCTCTAGCAGTCAATCGTCGCACGAGACAGCCCGCGCGCCGTCATCGTCGTCGTCGTCTTCGTCTTCTCAGGAGCAGCGCTCATACGGCCCCGCCGCCAGTGCCTCCGTGGGGCACGAGAACGTCCATTCGCGGCTCAACAGATCATCTTCCTCAACTGCCAACGGCAGTATCAGTGCCAGCGCCGCCAGCTCGTCATTAGCTTCTTCAACTTCTTCTATCCCTTCCTCCCTCCCTCTTGCTACCCCAAGCCAGTCGAACAATACTTCTACTACTAGCAGTAGCAGAGCTACTAAGACATTCTCCCGCCTGCATCGCGCCAGGCTCAGCGGCAGCGCCTCTACTGTCATCGATGCTGCAGTCGCAGGTAGAAATGCACAGTCGTTCCCAGACCAGGACCCGAGCAAGTCCTCCTCTATCGTCAGACAAATGACGGGCTTCCCTGCGAGCCGCGCCGAGTCCATCTCGTCTGCTAGCGGCCAGACCTCCATTTCGTCTCGCACCATACTCTCGACCGACCCCTCAGCCACTGGAGACGGACTCATCGCCGCTAGGCCTTTTGTTCAGCGAAATGGCCGGACATTTCTCAACGACATGACGCTCTCGTATCCGCTCCCCTCGGACCTCACCGAGCTGCACAGACAAGTCTTGCGAACGATACTATTGATCCAAGTCATTGGCGCGCCAGTACTCTCTCCAGCCTTGATCAAGAACCCGCCACAGCGCGTACTGGAGATTGCATGCGGTTCGGGCTTTTGGAGTACCATGTGCCACCAATACTTTAAGAGTCGGGGACACGGGGGCATATCCTTCACGGGCATTGACATTGCGCCACTGGCTCCTGAGAGCACTGCCAGTGGCGCAGATGACGCCATGAAGCCTAGCCATGATATGCAATGGAAGTTTATCCAGTATGACCTTCGCCATTTCCCATGGCCCATGCAATCTGAAGAATACGATCTCATCATGGCCAAGGATGTCACTTATGCATTCACAAATAAAACAATGCCAAGTTTCATGGAGGAGTGCATCCGCTTACTTAGGCCAGGCGGAACTATTGAAATTTGGGATTCAGATCATATCATTCGTAGCCTTCGACCTCATGTTCCTAGCTCTACAGTCTCAACCGAAGATGCTGAGGAACAAGCTGCCGCCGCTAGCCTTGGCGCATATGTCATCAACCCACAAACACCGCTTTCAGTTCCCTCGAACAATTACATCGCCGAGTACAACCAATGGCTGTCGCGCGCACTTGAGCTTCGAGACATTAACCCTCTTCCATGTACCGCCATAGGCCCAGCTCTTATACAGGAGTATGAATCTTTGGGAGATGTCCGTTCACGACGTATAGCCCTTCCTCTAAGCGAATTCCGCTGGGAGAAGGAAGGCATTGGCGGTGTCATCACCAACGACGGCAAGACAGACTCCAAGAGTAAAGAACCGCTGACGCCCAAGTTGGCTAAGAAGACGTTGACGGCGGGGCAGATTGCGCTGCGTCAGACAGCTCTGTTAACTCAAGTACAGGAGATGCAAGCACTCGAGCCCATGTTACGAGAAATTAGCGGCAAGAGCCAAGACGAGTGGGATATGTGGTTGACTAAGATGATGAGCGATTTGATGGATGAGCGCGGGACCGCCCTTGGAGAGTGTCTCGAATTTGGAGCCTGGTACGCTAAGAAGAGGAAATCGACGACATGAGAATGATAGTTAAGGTAAAATATTCACATTTCTTATGGCATCAATGGTCGAGAATTAGCGAGGGATTCTTTTCATCCCCCCCTTTTTTTAACCAAAAAAAACATCATATACGTCCAACACGCTTTCTTACTACAACCCGTATAAAAAAGGAAAAGGGAGAGAAGAAAAAAGCTATCCGTTTCCTTAAATTTAACTCATGCATTACTATCATATCGTTTTCTCATTGTTCGATATCGTTTCAAGTAATACCTATTATACCCCGTCGAAAAAAAAATCATTAGCATATCATGAGTGGGGTGTTTTGACACCAGAGAACATATTTTGGATGCGATTTATGTGCGAACTATGTGGTGATGAAAGTGGACGGAAGAAAAATTGTTGGTCTTTGCTGTGAGCTTTTGAGTGCTGAGTATTGTTGTGAAGTTTATGGAATGAGGGATTTTGGAAAATATTGGTCTTATTATGGACTGAGCGGCGTGAAAATGCATTTCCCTTTTTACTTTTTCCTCCTTGTGCAATATATTTTTGGAAAAATTCTTTGATCTTTGGTTATGTATTATGTATGTTTCAATGGGGGTATTGTCAAAGTGTGGATGGAGTAAAATCCTTACAGGGCTTCAATTTCTATACATTTATCAATACTTGAATCAACTATTATAAAAGCAAAACCGGATAATTAAATTAAGATGACGTACCTTTTTTCACAAATTCGGCTTGTTTGATGCCTGAGCGTATCTTCTCTTCATTTGTCTCAGCAGCACGAGCCATGAAGGCTTTATGTAATCTTGGACGGAAGAAGTCGTAGCCGAGGGGATATTCGCGGCCGAGGTATAAGAGCTCTAAAAAGATTGATTATTAATTTCTTTTTGTTTCCTCCTCGGATATGAGAATCATGTAGAATCAACAGCTTTTCAATGGAAATAAAAGATAATAGGGATATGTTGCGCAGTGATGGTAATGAGATATCGAAATTGATACTGAGGCTAAGGCGCAAGGAGGAGATAAAGACCAACCCTTGTATATAGCGATAACTTGCCTCCGTAGTTCGGCATTTGGAATTGGCATGATTGCGATCGCCTAAGAATACATGCTTTGTGTAAATACTAATTGTATAAGTGTGCGGCTGTGATAATTAGAAGAGTTTAAACTCATGTCATCACTAGATGCTCGTAGCCCCACTACGGGTTAAAAGTTGACTAACAGCAATATGGACCTATCAGAATGAGTATGTATGCAAGGCTGAAGAAACGCTATAATTTGATGGTGGTGCAACTCAGTCGGCTGAATTTCATGATTTTCCAAGCCTTCTTTCGAAACTATGATTGTGCAAATATCTCTTTTTTCTTCATTTCTGCTTAGACATAGCCAATTATTTGACTTATAAGCCAAATAGATTTTGACGTCATGCCACGCCTCCCTCCAGCCCTAGAGGTGTTCCCTACTCTCACCCGCTTCACACCTCTGCGGCCCCGACGACTCTTCGAAGTTCCCATCGGCGGCCCATCTAGCAACGTCACGGCGAAGGCACTTCAGCAGAGTGCTATACATTTATACCATGATCTGGGAGTGTTAGTCTTTGCGGGGTGTTCGGTCGGCGAGGTACGAAGGATAGGGGATGTGTTGGGGGAGGTTGTTGCTTGGGGGGGACAAGGTGGCGTGGTGGCGAGGCTGGATGCGTGGGAGGGAGAGATTGTGAGGAAGAAAGAGAGGGGGCTAGGGAAGGGGGATTTGTATAAGGCGTTGGATGAGAAGAGGGTGAGTTGTAGCCGTCTCTTTGCAAACAGAAAAGGAAAAGAGTAATCAGAGCTTGAAGCTGATAGTTTTGAGAATTGGTGGTAGACTGGTATCATCAAACCCGAGGCAATACTACAGCTTGCGACGACACGGTTTCAAGAGACATTAAAGGAGAGAATACCAGAGCTGCGAGACACGAAGAACATTGATATTCGAGAAACACAAGTTATCCTCCCTGGATCGCCTCCACCGAGAGGAGTCATCAATGTACAATGCATCCACATATGAAAAGTTTCTTAGCTCCCGCCGGACTAAATATATATATGTATATATAGAGCGGCTAACAATGAAATGTTCACAGAAAACAACTGACGGCTCACGCCATCTTCCGATTGAATCATTCACAACTCTGGGCGTCAACCGTATCAGCGGATACACCATTGGCGAGACGCGCTTCTTCACAGTAGGCATGAGTAACTACGTTGGTGCAGCCAGAGTTGATTACTTGATGCTTAAGCACGAGGAGGTGAAGCGTGGCAGGGACAAGAACAAGAGTGTGAGAGTGAGCGTGACGCCGTATTGGGGGCATGGAAAACTGAAGCAACGGCGGAGAATGAGTGATGAAATGCAGAATTCTATATTTGATGAGATCGTGGAGAAGGTGATGCAGCCGCTGTGGGATTTGGAGAGAAGTGTGTGGGCTACGAAGGCGGAAGAGTTGGAGAAGCGGAGAGAGAAGAGGAAATGGGGAGCTAATGATAATGATATCCAATCAAAAAATGATGCTTAAGCATCTTATATATATAAAACGTTGTGAGCATGGGAAAAGGGAAAGAAGCCTTTCACTTGTTGCATAATCGTAAAAAAAGAGGCACTGACGTGGTGACTGTGGGACAAGCTTTGTAGAGTTTACTTTGTCAAGCAGGGAAGAAACAAAGGATCCAAGAAACAACAATAATTAAAGAGTAAAGAATACGTTTATAAATAATAAACTATCCCTTTGTATCAATTTATCTTTATCCTGGTTTTCAGTCTCTATATCCCTATTATTGGCCGATGTTTTGAGTGTGTATCGATTAGTACGGAGTATTAGTGGTCATACGCTGAGCAACGCCCTTCACCTAGTTGTCTGTATACAAATACTTCGTATATCATGATTGACGCAGAGTGAGTAGCATATGGAGCCCATCAATTGCCCCGATTTTTTAAACAGATTAGTACTCTGTACTCCGCGTAAAGTACCGATTCATAGGTCGCGTGTAAATAGAGCCCCTCATCTGCACCTTAAGATATTTGAAGTAAGTCATTGGTGGACGGTATACGAAGGACTCTATACTACCTCACAAGGTAGCAGCCAAACACGCCATTCTGGGACTCGAGAGTCAAACTGCCGAACCCAACTGACTGATCGTCATCATAGCAGTATGATCCAGAAAAGACATAGTTGCAATATTTTGTTGAATTATGGCGAGTATCGCGGGAATACACAGATAGTAGCAAATGTATTGGTAGCAATCATCGGATCCGCAGTCCTTAATGCCGGGTTTATACTAGCATACGACCGGTTTCAACACAGATGACACCATAACATCCAAGATAAATAAAAGGCCATGTTCCCGAGTTGAGTCCTTCGTAGGCCGTCGTCCACCCGACTAAGAAAATACCTAGCGGGCGACGATCATTCCAAGGGAAAGCGACATATGAGCGGCTTCTTCCATGACTTATCACACGTCGTGGTAGGCTATATCGCGGGGTATCGTGACCCGAGGAGGGGCAAACCAGCCAGCCAGCCAGCCAATCCTGTTCTCACTGCATCCTTGGCTCTGAAATGTCAGAAGGGGTGCTCCGTTCAGAGTAATCCGTAACGTTGTCATCCGCATCAACAGTCAGCCAAGAAGGCAGCCATCTATTGTCGTGCGCTGGCATTCCTGCCTGGGTAGCTAGTTATTTCTGGCGGCTGAGAGGCTGGATCGGAGATTTCAAACCTTCTCGATTACCATTACGTTAGTTGCGACCTGGACAAGTGCTGCAGTGTGATTTGAACAAGGAGCGGTCAGAAATGGGTAGCAGTCAAACAGCCTCACTCCTTGTCCAGTGCATACAAATCGACAGTGAATCAGTATTGCTCACTCTCGAATCTCACCCTCATTCTCTGATTCGGCCATGATGCAGCCATCCCTGATCCATCCCCACGTAGCCGCAGCCCTCCTTAGCGGGATGAGGCCCAGACCAGCGCCGCCCGAGTACAATTAGTTTTTCAAACATCCAAATTTGCAGCGGCAATCAGGGATTAAGCAGTGGGGAAGAAAATTGGGAGCCAGCCAGTCAGCCATTCTCAGCAACCGAAATGAATGTACTCCGTACTCCGTAAGTAGGCATAGGTATGGTCTACTCCATATTGTCGGTGTGTTTCCGATGCCAATCTCCACTTCTGCGTTTGATCTGGCTTTGTGGGAGCATTCAGGCAGGAAATTGGCGGCTCCATTCTGAATTTTTTTTCTTTTTCTTAGTCTCCTTGCTTAGCGCTTAACAGGAAGATTGTTTGTTGCGGCCGATACTCTGAGACTTGTAGACTTGTCAGAAATATCTGAAAGCGGGGAGGGGCTTAGATTCCCTTGATAGGAGGGTTGCACGTGCAAACAAGATGTTCGTGTCTTGACTTGCGGCTCATGTCCACGCTTACATACTGGTATCGTATTATGTAGGTACCTACCTAATCGCATTAATCTCTCATACAGGTCTTTTTTTCTTTTCTTTCTTAATAATAACCTACTTATCTTTCTTACTCCGTATAGTTGATTACTATGTACTACATAGGTACTACTATTCAGTGCCTTGTCTTTTTTCCAATAAAAATTCGTGTGGACTGCGAATCACAATCAGCCGGACTAGGGCCCCCCTGGAAGGAAGCTTGTTAAACCGACGTCAGATCCCTTTGCCGTTGGCCCTCCTTTCCTTGACTGTATGAGAAAAAGCTTAACCTGCCCCTAGCCAAGCCACTCAGCCTATTGTATGTTTTTCCGATCAAGAACAGCCGACAGCCTCATTTCAAGTCCCGACGCGTGGCGATGGCCAAATATCAGATTCAGCTGCTAAACTAAAATGGCTTGTGCTAAGAAGGATTTGTGTACTGCTTCATTTAGCTTGTAGATCCGGCGGCTCCGGGAGGAACAAGCGCAAAAGCTCCTCCTACTCTTTTCCAGGGCATGTTTGTTTTCTTTAAAACTCTTGGTTTCAAGAGAACTGTGGCTTACACTATTTTGTCCAAGAATACATACGAGTAGATTGAAGTATAGTACAGCTTTCTCCATGCATGGACTAAAGCATGTCTATTCCTCTAGTTGCCATTTTTGCAGCGGATTACGAAAATTCTATAGAGTACTCCGTTAAAATTGATCTATGTCTACAGCTGAATTACAAGAGAAAAGCACCATCATCATCTCTTTAAATATAAAATGAGGCATTGCAAACGGCTTGTGTTGCATTCGGTACTTGGTTAACAGGTTGTCAACTGAACCGTAATAGCCGGTCCTATCCTCAGGACTTCGAAACCCGTGCATTCGTTTTCCAAAGGCGCAGGTACCTGTATTCACTATATTGTTTACATTAGTTACTGGTACTTACTATAATGTACATGTACCTTTAGCAGTTCGACATTGATCCAAGCCGCATTCTGATTTCAAAATATCAATCAACCTGGTATTCAATAAAATAGAATAGAATAGAATAATAGAATAAAAAATCTTCCGCTCTTGTTTCATACCTAAGGTACATATCATCTACGATTGCCCAGGTACATGCATCCAGCGCTGTTCAACCGTCACCATCTCCACATACTCTCAATTAGCGTGCTGTAAAAGGTAGATCCAGGGCCCGCCCTAGCGCCTCCTGTGCCCTGGAAGCCAGTCCAAAGGCCCTAGAACTCTTAACACGGCACCTGCCCCCTCCGCTACCACGCAAAACACGCTCTAAATATTTCCCGGGCTCGTGAATAGGCAGGTTTCTCTCTTTTTGCTTCTCTACCTACCTACCTTAACCCTTCTAGCCTTTTCTCTTCTCGGGAGGCCAAACCCTCACTCCTTCACAACGAAATTTCACAAACAACCGGCAGCTATCGCTCACGGCCACATCAAGGCATCGGCAAATAGCAAAACTGTACGAACCGTGCCAGCGTGAGCGTGTCCCCTGCCTCTTCTGCTGCAGACAGACACACCTCTGCTTCCGTATGACGACCACAACTTAAATAGCATCCCTTTTTTTTTTTTTTCCCTTTTTTTTTTTTTCCGTTCGACATCGAAACGATTTCTCCTCCTACTCGACCACCGCTACCACCACTACCAGCCCTTCCGCACCATTGAAGCCCGCAGATTGTACTCACAAATTAAATCTTATCCCGCTGCTGCTGGCCCTGGCCCTGAAAGAGGTTTCCAGGGTTGCTTGGCAGTCAGTGGGAGAGAGCACAGCCGCGCATGCCTCGTGCATCGGGTTCGAGCAAGCGACATACAGGTGGCGCCGGTCATCGCGATACGAAGCATGAGAATGGGCTCATAGGCCCGACAAAACGAGCCACCGGCAAGAAGAGCCTCAACTATACCGAAGGCCCTGTGAGGCCGGCCGATCATGGCACGGGTCACGCAGGGCCACAGTTGGTGCCGCAGGGCGTGCCTAATGGTGTCTCGTCCAAAGGCGGCATCGACTTCGCTGCTAACCAAGATCACCACTCCTCCACTACCAATGTTCGCAGGTCATCCGTCGGTAACTACTCTGAGACGTCCACTTCTGAGTCGTGCACTTCCCACATGGGCTCTGGCGGTGCTGTCGAAGGTGGCCATCGCCAGATTGATGTCAATGCAATGAAGAATGCCGATGTGCACCGCGACTCCAGTCCCATCGGCATGGCGGCGACCATCCTTAAGACCCTCCCGGTGCAGGACACACTCGCCATTCTTATCCTTCTCATGCAACTCCCAAGTCTGTCCCTATCCATTATTTACGGCATCTTTACTTGCTTGACTTTTGTCCCCCCGGTCACCACGAGCTCGGGCATCAACCTCAATTTTGCCGAAATCTTCGATGGTCACTCGACTATGCCCTCCCTAGTTACCGTTGTCTGTATGGATTTCTTCTTCCTTCTCATATGGCTGTTTCTGTGGCAGCCTATCCAAGATGGCATACTGGACCTTGCCAAGCCCATCATCGCCATTACCCTCGGTGGGGGCGCCACTGACAGGAACGGCGGCTCCCGAGGCATCACCACCTGCTTTGTCTGGATTGTGTTCAATCACATCATCTGTAGTACGAGAACTTATTGGTCCCGCCTTACGAGACATATTCCCGAAGAATGGCAAGTGACTTCTGCTCTGAGCAGCACCTTTGAGCCAGCATCCGCCACGTACGATAAGAGAAGTGCGTTTGCGTGGGTGCGAAGCGGATTGGCAATCCATATCCTCACCCAAGGGCTCGTTAAATATATCCGTGAGTGGTACTTGAGGAGGGAAAAGGCCAATGCAGCAGCCAGTCAGCATGATCCAGAAGCGGGGAAGCCAGTATCTTCCATCTCGATTAACGGCGATATATTGCACGATACTGGGTTCAACACTCCGGATACAGAGGTTGGGTGTCCCCCGCTTCCCCCTGCATCCACTAATAAGAAAAAAAGAAAGCAAAGCACACATATACGACTGCAGCAGCCGCTATGGGCGGCACTGGCGAGCACAAAGATTGTTGTCATGAAAGAGTATGAGTCCTCTCATGTATCCTCGAAATCACTCGGGGTCAACGCGACAGACATCCACAACCTTGGAAACGCACCATTTAATACACAGCCTAAACAAATATGGATTTCTTACATCGGTAGCGACGAAGTATGCTTTAACACGAGTCATTTTCCAGATCTAGATGACGAACCACTCCCTACCACAGCCCATGGACACTCGATCACGCGGCCGGCTGCGGTCGACACGTCCAAGCCTTTCTACGTTAGAGTGAACAACGCATTCTGGCAACCTACGCGTATATTTCCCCATGTCGAAGCAGATGATGGCAGCCGAGGAGGGACCCGCTGGACGGGAGATATTTACGGCCTACGGCCGTCGTCGAAATACGTCTGTGAGTTTGTAGATACCAGGACTGACAAGATTGTCTTCTCTACGAGCATCCGCACCATCAAGGAACCAGCACGAGAGAACGACAACGCAACCGTCGCCGTATCTGGCTCTCAGCAGTCTCTCCAGCCCGACTCTCCTGCTACTACCTTGCGTATCTCAATTGCCGCTGCAGAAGCTAAGCTAGCTGATGAGAAGAACCGCCTCAAGACTTGGCGCAAGGAATGGAAAACGAGAATCAACACTATCAAGAAAGAGAATGAGCTCACAGACAATCAATTAGCTTCGGCAGGTCATAGCGATGACAAGTATAGGCAAAAGATTCGCCAGCAGGAGACCCAAAAAGCCCAGGCTGAGCGCGATACGGAAACCATAGCTGAGCAGCTCAACAAGTTTGATAGTTCGCCAGAGCTTGCTGAGAACAAGAAGAAAATGGAGCGGTCATACTCGAACGAGAAGAAGCTTTATGATGCGGCCCAGAAGAGTTTCCGGGAGTACAAGGCCAAGTTGGAGAGCGACGTTCAGTCAAAGGACAACGAGAAGAACAACCTGAATACCAAGCGTAACAAGATCGCTACTCGTATTGCCAAGGTTGAAAACGAGCTTGCTAACATTACCGATGCGAACAACCGGGGTCTTAACGAGGTCGAACGGCGAAAGCGAGAGCGTGCTGGCTGGCAGGAGCAGGTTGTGAATTCGGATAAGGCGTATAGTGATCAGCTTGCGCAGACTTATGCGTCCAATACGATGAAAGCCGACCACCTTCGTAATCTCCAGAATGACCTGCAAAGTATTCGAACCTTTATGAGCCAGGCCAACGGTATACCCGTCGATATGGCCTCTCTTGAGCCCACCGCCACAGCTGCTCACGTTCCGTTTCAACAGCTACAGCAGCAGCAGCAGCAGCAGCAGCAGCAGCAACAACAAGCTCCTTGGAATCCTAACCCTACCGCTCCCGCGCATTTCCCATCCAGCGTCAGTTTCTGGGGGCCTTCAACCAGCGACAATCACTCGTCCATTTCTGTCTCTTTGGCTCCCGCTAGCATAGCTTCCTGGCAGTCCCCGCCTATGACGTCTTTCGAGCAACGCAGCTCTAAATCTCGAGGTCGCAGTTCTAGTATGCTTAGCGATGTCAGCGGTTTTACTCAGCCAAGCGATGAGGAGCCCCGCTCTCCTATCGGCATGGCCATTTCTCGACGTCCGTTATATACCAAGCGGTTCGGCATACATGACAGTAGGGGAAGCACTGGTAGTGGCGGTAGTGGCAGCATGGGTGATCCTGTCAGTCCGGCTTGATTCTGCTCTTTAGACAATTCAAAGCTTCCGAAAGCTGAAGGGAAGGATTACGAAATTGACGGTGTCTCCGTCTGTGAACGAGCTGGCCAGGTATAAAGCGAGAATGCGCAGTTTTAGCATAGTCCTTGGTTTGATGAATGAAGCAGCGCTTTTCAGACATCTATCTTCTTGCCACCTCAAACTACTATATGTGTTCAACTAATTCGTGCTAAATATAAAAATTTCCAATAGCTTTACAGAACACCATACACACACGAGGTCAAATATGATATTAGACTCGTAGTTATCTTAAGACAGTTTACCCTTGTCTAAAACGAGACGACTTGAAGTTAGTCGCAGGGCTCAGCCGATGTGAATCCAGGTTATCCATTCAGCACAGCCCCGTATCGTGGTTACATAGTTTTCTCCTAGGCATTCCAACTAACCCAATCAATATACTCAGAGGCTGTTTGTCAGACGTTGATGCCGGTGAATGAATGTGAGCTAGTCAGATGCTTTAGGTGCCTTCTGCTTTAAAAGTGAGGTAAATAAATAGTACAGAGTCCAACAGTTGCTTTCCTGTCTACATTTTTTTTCATCGCTCCCAAGTTCCAACAAACAAATTCATACTTTATGTGAAACGCGATACGCATTTCAACCATGGCATTCTGCACGCCTTAATGCATAATCAGTCCAATTGGTCCCTACTAATTGACTATATTCTTCCTGCTGCATTGGTCTTGTGCGAATCGACTCAAGAGCGCAGACGAGAGCGGATACAAGCCTCTGAGTCAAGCATAGGACATGGCATATATTTATAGAGTACGGAATGCGTTTGGTTCAAAAGTTTATATCAAACTGACTCTATGTATTCGTATAGTACATGCTACTAGCCAGTTATTGGCTGCTTCTTGACGAACCGCAGAACCCAATTATCCAATGATTAACATGTTTTGTGCTTTTCCCGCATCTTACTTTATGTATGGCGAGCGAGAGATTTAAGAGTTAATATGCAACATTGGCTCCATGAAGCTTGCTAAGAAAGTATTATGTTAGCCGACATTTAGCCCTCATAGACTCTACTAAATAGCAGCAAAGTCGATCAATCTCAATTCACTTATCCCGTCTGTAGCCATATCTATTTCCACTTTTGATTCCCATTCGTATATTTGTCCTTGACGCTGATACCTTATTTCAGCCCAGCCTTACCCTACAATTAGTTACTAGTAAATTCTTTTCCTTTTCGGGCCCTAAAAGACGGTCCGTTTTTTAGTGCACGTGCAGGCACTTCAAGTACAAGGTACATATATTAGCGCTACGAATGAGCGTGATCCAAATGTTTGTGCTACCCCTCCACCACTTCACCGCCCTGGACATCATCATAAAGGTTCTAGACGACGGCCATTTGCTTGTCTTGCCCTGTTCTGGCATCACCAAAACCCACCTAAATCTCCCCACAGTCTCGAATCGGAGCCTCGAGCTGCGAGGCATTTGGCTTTCAAAAGCTTTTACTCATCAAGCAGAGAGTTTCGAGTTAGACATGACTCGGCTATCGCTATGGATTTCGTGAGCAGCCCGCCAAAAGGAAATAACCCTGGATGTTGAGCCTGAGCCAAAAAGAAGAAGAGAAAGAAGAAGAAGAAGAAGATGATGATAAGAAGAAGATGAAGAAAAGAAACAAAGAGAGGCTTGGGACCCATTCTAGCATGAGATAGAAGTCTAACCCATCCTTATATCTCCAGTGGACGCGCTTGTTAAGCCCCCTCTCCTCCGGGAGCTCTCGTCAAGACCAGGCAAAGGACCCTGCCAAGCGACTTCATCGCTTTGAGAAAGAGTATGCTGGCTTGTTAGTGAGTGCTTCCCCCAAAAAAGTCACCTCCTCTATGCTCTGCTGCTTCGCCGCGTCGCGACGCTGGCAGGCGTATCCTTTTGCAATATGCTGACAAAGTGGCCTCTCTCTCTTCCCCCCTTCTCTCTTATAGTCCATCTGGCGCAAATCTACGAATTTGTCCCAAGACATTGACGCCGCCGAGACGGTCGAGATCCGGCTCCAAGAGCTTACCAATATCCTCAGTGACGAAAGCCGCCGGCCGTTGCCCCACCCATGCATTCAATACGCCTCTATCAAGCAGATATATGTACCTATTGGAAAGATTGCTACGTCATCTTACAATGAATGGATCATTAAAGAAGCCGTTCTTTTCTTTGCTACTCTCATTGAGAGTGAAGAAGAGGCTTTTGTCGAAAACCACACCTTCTCTGCTAGCCTGACAAACTTGTTGGTGCGCATTACTGGTGTTAATAGTGCTCGTCTCGGGCTGGATACCGAGTCGCGGGTAGTGGAGCTGGCTTTCAATATCACAACCAAGATACGCTTGGATCCTGAAATCCTGCCTGCTTGGTTTAAGACGCAGCAGGATGTCAACCGCCCGAGCGATAGAGCCGCCAGTGTCCGGGATAAGTTTGCTGGTCGAACTAAAAGAGCCGATTTCCCTCTCTTTTATATCTTGATGGACTACATCCATCATGAGGGGAAAGTTGGGGATTTTGCTCGGACAGGGCTTCTGTACATCATTGAGGCCGCTTCAAGCTCCGAATCGTTGGAGCAATGGATTGTTGAGAGCGATCTGTCAACTCTCATGGCCACTGGGCTGGGAGCTTTGTACAGCCAACTGAGTAGAAAACTCGTCATAGACCACTTGCCGAATAATCTGCCGCCTATCCTCGCTCTCTCCGATTATCAACACCCTTCATCAAACTACGAAATTGTCAGCTCTTGCGCTGGCGAATTTCAATCACATTTGGAGACTTTTTTATCGCACCTCCTCTTTTGGCAAGACGTCCTGAACCACTGTAAATCTGTTGAGGTCAAGTCGACGCTCCTAGAACACTTCCAGGTTATTTTTCTACAACAGCTTTTGTGAGTCTCTCTTTGCCTTGTTTTTTTAAATTTATTTTTTCCGTAAAAAAAAATCGACGCTAACACAAAGTTTACCTCCTAGATACCCATCATTGCTCGAGTCTTCCGATATCGACGGAGGCTCATCTGTTGCAGTGTTGACCTACCTTCGCCGCATCATTGAATCCCTGGATCACCCTGACATGATCAATCTCATTCTTCACTATCTCCTAGCTTTGCCTGAAACTGTCATCTCGCATAGCCCCCCTTCAGAATCTGCCATTAGTGCTGCTCGACAGCGCAAGTCCATGGACCTTGCTACCATGATGGCAGAGAAACCTGATACGACGGCTACTCCTCTCCTTTTCAATTTGGTTGATCTTATTATGGCCTGTCTAAGATCGCGCAACCAGCAGACCATCTACGTCACTCTTCAACTAGTATCAGCCATCGTCAAAAGGCACCACCGATATGCTGTCCTCACCCTTCTTCAGACAGACATGTTTCCGAGCAATAATATCAATCGCACTGTGGGTGCTCATGAGCAAGAGATTGAGTATTTGATGGCTTTGGCAGAGACCATCGGAGGCCGAGATGACTTTAATGAGACGTATGAGAGTATTT
Source organism: Trichoderma oligosporum (assembly GCA_015266385.1). Taxonomy (NCBI): domain Eukaryota; kingdom Fungi; phylum Ascomycota; class Sordariomycetes; order Hypocreales; family Hypocreaceae; genus Trichoderma; species Trichoderma oligosporum. Next base: position 59,418 of record JACBYL010000529.1, on the reverse strand, counting down.
TGAAAGATACAATGGCTCGGCTTGAGAGCCACCCGTGTTCGCTAAGGCTTGTCGCCCCTAGGCTGTCACAACACAACCACAAGCTGCCGACAATTCCGGACAGTCTACCTGGTGCGCCTAAAGACGTCAGAGAGCACACGCTTCGCAGTGATGACCTTTTACTTAATGCTATTCTTGACTTGATGGAAAACTTTTTCATGAATCCAGTTGAGACGAATCTGTCAGTCACTGATACCATTGTTGATATGGCAATATGTGGCTACATGAGTATTGAAGGCTGGCTCGCTCGAAATCCCAATAGCTACACTTATGTCGAAGACGAGCGGTCAAAATCTAAGGAAATGAAAGGAAGCAAATCACACCAAGATGGAGAAGAAGATGTCGAAAAAGAACAAGAGACAGAGACAGAGACAGAGACAGAGACAGAGACAGAGACAGAGACAGAGACAGAGACAGAGACGGGAGAAGATGCCGAGACCGAAAATGCCAATCGATCGCTGGCTGACGAGCTCGGCTCGGATGATGGCCATTATTCAGATGATCGTTTCTCAACATTTACTGATGACACTGAAGCAGAGAGATTGGAGTCGATGGAACAATGCAGGCGTCGGCCGAAGTGGACCCAGTCTTCCCTTCCCCGTATTCTCGTCGTGCTAAAGCATCTCTGCGATCAAGTTGAGGCCTTCAAGCAGACGGTACCACGGTTTAACGAGCTGCTTCAGCAGCGACGGGAGGCATTTCAAACTGCCGATACAATTTTGGATAACCCCCCAGCCCCGGTTCACAAGGGAACGCCAGAACGACCGAGTCCCAGCCTTGATGAGATTATTCGGTCAACATCCCCACAGCGTCCAACCGGCGGTCTTGAAGGCTTCGCTCAGCGGCTGCTTTCAGAACTTGGAACCCCAAGCCGGTCAACGACCCCCAGAGGACGCAGTCGTACTTCTGGCGCTTCGACTCCAGGACATAGCGCATCGGATCTGCTCTCCCCCAATGTCTTGCCCATTACCTCAAAGCAACTGCCTCTTCTCTATCATGACCCTAGTAGGAGTGCCATCAGTCGGAGCTTGTCGCCTTCGAGTGCTCAGAGCGAGGTCGGCGGGCCTCGAGAAAGTCGGCAGAGCCCTGCTGCCGTCCAGGCGGCAGATTTTGCAGCTATGGACCAAAGCATACTAGCCCGGCGTGTAGCTCTGCCGGGTGAGCAAGTCAAGCCAATACCGCTAAACTTGGATAGAAAGTCATCGCACGATGCTCCCGAATCTTTATTTTCCGGAGATGAACTAGCTAGCCTAGACGGATACGACAGCAGCGCTGACAGGAGCGAGGTTGCCACCGAGCTCACAATGGTGACGGAAACAACAGACAACGCCGAGCCAACAAGCCCGACGAATGAAAACATGGTGTCGGTATCTCATGTTATTACCAATGTGCTCATCTACCAAGCATTCCTCCTAGAGCTGGCCAGTTTGATGCAGGTCCGGGCCGGGCTATTCAATGAGGTGCGTTTTGTCTGACAGCACTAATAGCGACCATGGTCTTGCTATCAATTCTACGGTGAATACCAAAAAAAAAAAAAAATTGGAAAAAAAAATTCACGGGGAGTTATTCGGGAGGCGATCCCTCTTCATCATCCACGGTGTTTGATTTCCAAGATGGATGGGCATGTGACAGGCGTCAATGTACTCCGTAGTGGTACTTACTGTACGGAGTATAAATTGCATACGCAGGACGAGAGACCTTGAGGGTGTCAAGGCATGCATCATGGAGGGAGATATGTTGGAGGGTGGGAAGCGGAGCGCATTATTTGTTCTTTGTCCTTTTTCTTTTGTTTATTCGTCTTATTCTTGCTTGATCCTTCATACCCTGACCCCTGGTCATTTTATGGATGGCACGAGGAGACGTATTTGTAATTAACCCGACGGGTTATTTGCAGACGAGTTTAACGATATAACGTGTGTATGCATTATTACATATACGTACGTAAAAGAAAAGTAGATGCCACATGCCGGCGTGGCCACAAAAAGGCCCACTGAAACAAAGTGACAGGCATTTGGGTGTGGTTTTATGATTCAAGTTCTTTTTGAGCGTGTGCCGCTGTGTGGTTGTCAAAAATAGCATGCAGGAAGTGTGTGATTTTTCTTGCATGACTATCTATCCCGATTAGCGAAGTTGCAGCAAAGCCACTCCGCAGTTAGGACGAAGATGGTAGGCTAGTTGTATAAGTGAAACTAAAGGGGTGAATATGATAGCCTAACACGCGGGTTTCTGTAAACGAGGAGATGGAGATATTGGTGACGGGTACGATGCATGGGTAGGAGGTTTTCCCTTTTGATTAGAACGTGGTGATGTCGTATTTTGCCGGGGGTTGGTGAGGATATTGGGATTTGGCATCCTATATACTATATAGAAAGTGTGAGAGAATTGACTATAGTAGTAAATAACTCGTTTTACATAGAAGAAAAGAACATATAGCTGGGAGGAGGTTATGATAGCGTTAGTGTGCTGCTTGTGGAGATGAGGTTTGCATTGAGCGGCTTTTTTTTTACTTTATATATAGATTATTAGTCTTGATAGAGTAGTAAAGAATAAAACAAGTCAAGCTTATACGAGCATTTATTAGGTTGCATACATATGGAGAAGATTGGGAAAGAAACAGCTGGATGATAGATTGTGCTTGACTCTTTCTAAGTGGTCATCTTTGAAGTTGTACATATATTAAACACTCTTCAGGACATGTATTAGGCAAACGGAGGACTGTTAGTGCCCTGTGTAACACTTTCAAGTATATATTAACCCAGTTCTGCTGTAAATTTGTTTCTCTATAGAAGCTCACTATAATTCCAACACTCCAAAGGCATGCATAACCCAGGCAAACCCCACCATGGTCCAGCACTCTCCCCTCTGCAACTCCTGTGCATCAAGCCGGTCCCCTCTCTTCCTGAGCTGGGAGATCTCTCTGCTACAGTTATATGATCGAGAGAGGGAGTCTGGGATAAAAGGGTCCCTGGTCGCGGAAGGGCCCCTCACCTCGCACTGCATCGTACACCAAGACGGCGCCTACAGTCGAGGAAGCGAGAAAAACGAAGACTCCAAAAACGACACCAATAGTACCGCACACTGTAAGTTTACGTTTTTCAGTGGTTTCCGATGTCATTGAACCCTGTTCGGCGATCGAGATTGTGTCCATGTTGGTGGATGATGATGAAGTTGTTGTTGATGAAGTTGTTGTTGAAGATGTTGAAGATGTAGTTGAAGATATAGTTGAAGATGTAGTTGAAGATGTAGAAGATGTTGAAGATGTTGTTGAGGCTACATGGACACGGTCATTCATGTTGGAAAAATCCAACTGTCATATGAAGCGGAATGGCTGACTTACTGAAGGAAACTGGATGCTTTCGCTTTCTTGTTCTGAGAGAGATTGTGTCAATGACTGCTTTATAGGAGGGGAATAGCCAGCTAAATATAGTCAAGACATCTGTCCACATTACACCTGATGTAGCTGTTTTCATGACAGTCGTCGTAACTGTTTGTCTTTCTACATGAAGTGAAAAAAGAGAGAGATAGAGAGAAACAGAGACAGAGAGAGAGAGAGAGAGAGAAAGACAGAGAAAATACGTCACTAGGAATCCTACTTCCGAATTGCTTGTTAGCTCACCGACAGTTTTCTCTCATTATAACGGTATATAGCAAACACAGATCCTCGGACGGCACATCACTTAGTTCTCAGGCTGGCCAAAGCTTTTTTTTTTTTTTTTTCGAGCGTAGCCGTCGCATAGATTCGAGTATAGCCAGTAGGAAAGCCACCTTTGGTCATATCGGGGATGCTCATTGTCGGAGGCGGGTTCCTACCCGCCTCCCGTTGAAGGAGAAGGTAGGGGGGTGAGGGGGTGGGATTTTCCTATCATAACGGGTGATGGTGTTTCATACAATATTGCTGAAGATACCGCCTCTCTCCTCACAAACAATAAACAAAACAATTGTATTGTAAAATATTGATGCCGGAGGTGTCCATATTAATGAGAATACTCGGCAAATTTTGTCATGGGGCATGACTATTTTTATTTTTATTTTTGTTTTTATGTTTATTTTTATTTTTTATTTTTTATTTTTATTTTTTATTTTTATTTTTATTTTTATTTATTTTTATTTATTTTTATTTTTTGTTCTTATTTTTTGTATTCACGCATCTGAGACCAGACGTCGCTCCAGAGCTGATGTCCAAGACAAGTCTTAGTCAAATCGTCTCAGAAGAAGCGCAGACCAGGCAAGAAGCCGATGAAGTATCTTGAAGGGGATTGAGCAAGCAATCTCCTACCAGGCCGGTCTCTGACTACATGTCTACTTTTATCGTATTTTCTTAGATAGGGAAGAAAGGGGGTCGCTTAGCTGCGACAGCATTTGAAAAATTAATTGGATCACCAGAATGTCTTGTTGACTGTGCATGTTTCATTTTGCCACTGAAGCTCATTTCGAGACGGATATCAAAGCTAGAGTCGAGGTCAAACATCTATTTTGTTTAATATCAGCGTATTTTCTCGTATTATCTCCCTCCTATCTTACCTGTGCTCTTGAGCCTCTTTCGGGAGTCTAACTCTCGGGATAAATCCACCACGATACTACACAATCTATAAAGAGAAGTGCTGAACTTGGAAAACTCCGCAAAGGCTGAGCTGAGCTAAGTTACCAAGAAGAATTCATCAGTGTTTGCCTGACATTGACGAATAATAAAGACTCGTATTCTTATTTCATACAGCTACTAGTTCTACATATATAATGTACTATCTATGCCTTAGGCAACCGATTGAATTGCGCCATAATATTATGTTTGTAACAATTACTGCTTAATAGTGATGTTGCATGCTGTCGACCAATCAATCTACTCCCTTTTTTCCCGTATCCTTTCAAGTTTGCCAAAGCAGCAAACAGATCACGGAATCTGCAATATCCCCTACAAGACTGGGACTAGCGTCGATATAGTGATCTTCAAAGTAGCAATCTGTATCCAGGATTTGCAATGGTACTTCTCTTGCCACCTATTGTTTTGCATTGTGAGCGTCGCCTCATCTATGCTTTGGTATTATTATTTGTTCTCTATTGTCTGAGATCCTTGCTCTTTACTCGCTTGCCGCTTCCACACCATCAAAAGAGGATAGTTGATGATTTCTGGCTTCTCTTTCAGCTGCATCGGCTATATAATAATTTGGAAGGATAATGTCAATTTTTTCGTCTTTAGGATTCAGCTAAGCGTAAAAAAAATTACTGAGAGAGGTATCGTCGTCTATTTTAAAAGGTCTAGAACTTGGGGCCAAAGGATTCCAATATAATCCTGCCTTTAGCCAGCTCTTTTCCGCTACATTTAACCAGGCTTGATAGGAATAGGCGGCATCCTTTTTACGCTGCTCCTCGACAATTGCCAAAATGGAAAAAATTGAATTTTCATCAAGCGCTTAATTAGCAGCTCGTGATTATCTGAGACACATATAGCGCTAAGTTTTAATTACAGCTTAGTTTCATATGATTCAAATGATGCAAGGGATGTAAGCTTAAAAAAGGAGTTATTAGAGTATGTAAATCCGTCTGGATTCCCTGCCAGCTTTCATATACATGTCCAATTTATTAAAAAAAAAAAAAAAATTCATTACTAAATTCCTCTTACTCTCTTCTACTTGTTATGAATAAACGACCTGTTAAGCAGTGGCATATTGGATAATATTACCCTATACAATGATGTATTATGAGAAGACAGACTCCTTGCTGGTACAAACTTTACACTATGTTACCCAGCGCCGACATAGAAACTATGCCATCACCGGCGTTGTCCTTGTTCTGCTATCGATGATATGGATATGTGGCGGGCTTATAGATAACCCTACAATCAGGCGACATGGCGAATTCAAATCCATGGGACAAAAGAGCAGTAGTCGATTACAGCAGCCGATTCATAATACCGCAACCAACGCTGGTCAACTCATTCCAAAGATTTGGCAGATACTACTACCCAAGGTGCAGTCATCAAACGACACTGGTCCTCATGTCATTGATGCCGGAAACCTCGAGCATACAGCTTCTTGGCTTGCTATGAATACAGATTACACATAGTAGGTGATGCGATGCGACATATTTCATGCCCTTCCTTCCAAGTATCCTTTCTGTCCCGTCTAGTTTATATCCTATCTATTATCCTATTCCATCAAATATTGATGAAAGGGCTTCTATGAATATCTCTATTCAAGCGACCTTATGTATGGCAACGAGAGTCCCATGTTTGCTAAACCATCATTATGAATTATAGTACTCTAGTTAGTCAAAAAGGCGGCAATGAATTCGTCCAAAGTCGCTTTAGTCATAGTCCCAAAATCATTGAAACATACCACAACATGCCTAACGTCGGCATGAAATCTGATCTCCTTCGATACCTCCTCCTAGACGCCGAAGGAGGGGTTTACACCGATACTGATACCGTCGCCCTTAAACCAATCGATGACTGGATTCCGAAACATCTCAAAGATCAAGTCCGGTTAGTTGTGGGGATCGAATTTGATCAACGTGATGGCGGCCCATGGGCTGATATCCCCCACTGGCTCCAATTTTGCCAATGGACCATAGCAGCAGCCCCCGGACATCCGGTGTTCAAGAAAATGGTTGAGCGTATACTAAATTCTCTAGATGAGTTATCAGCAGCCTATGAGCTTCCTGTCAATAAGCTGCGCCCGACCAGCTTCGAAGTTATGAATACAACAGGACCGGCTGCCTGGACTGATGTTGTTTTCGAACAGCTGCAAGAATATGATCCTACTCTGAACACTACACAGGATTTGTCATTTATGACGGAGCCAAAATTGTATGGCGATATATTGGTCCTCACTATTGATGGGTTTGGCATGGGACAGGATCATTCACATAGTACAAATGATGGGCATATACCAGAAGCTGCGTTGATGAAGCATCTGTTCCATGGAGCTTGGAGGGGAGATTGATAATGGTGGAAGACTATATATGAATTTGATATATAACAGAGCATTAGGCACTGAAAATAAAACATGGATTTCACGAATATCTTAATTAAAAGGATTACTCCTAGAAGAATGACTATTGAGGTGAATACTTTCACAGTAATAGCCTGGAATTCTATGGCAGTGTGGTAATGCAATAGTCTGTCATTCCGTTATGTCACCAGGCAAAAATCATGCATCTGATACATATTCAGATGCCAAGTATCCAGCAGCCTCTTCTAAGGTCCAACAATTCTATTGTGTCATATTAGTCATGATCCAGTGTATTTACTCTTATTCTTCTTTTAATAACAACGACAAAGGTGTCCGGCTTCCCTCACTAAGTAGAATTTATAAAACAATCCAGCACTCCAAGATCCGCTATATCTGAAAAGAAGTGCTATTTTTATTAGCTATTCTACACTCTATTATACTACTGCAAATATTGCGGTGATGCGAAAGTTACTCCTTTTTATCAAAACCTACAATCCATTTTGGCAACCGCACAAACATTGAGTCAACTATGTCTTGGATTCCTTTCCTACGCGTCAAGTTGAGTGGTTCCTAAGGACATAGCAGAATAAATCTCCTCATCATATACCGTATCCGACTTTTGTGCGAGTCTTGGCATAGATGACTCCAAAGCGATATGACGGAGGAGTTGTGAGGTTAAATAGTCAATGAGCATACAAGCCAGGACGGAAGTGTATGCTATTATTAGTGTATGCTATTATTCTTACCTTGACATATCAGCAGCTTTGCCAGTCTAAGGGATTAGTGGCGTTGTGAAATTAGCCATCAAGTTTAATTGCAAAACATGCCAGCGTTTCATAAACTGGGTCATTGAACATCCGCACAATGCAAGTCCTATAAAGATGAAGCAAGGGAACTAGATTGAGAAGAAAGTTTGAAATAAAAAAAAATAAAAATAAAATAAGAAGAGTCAAAGAGTCATTAACAATACTACACTATCAATTAGAATCCATCAAGTTTTTTCAAAGTTTGATATCTAGAGATACATGCACGTAATGCATTGAGAGGACGGAATGTCTACATCTTTAATTCCACTGAACTATATTTTCAACAGTATCTCCTATCATTCTGTCTTTGATGGTATTATTTTTGGTATCTTCAAAGATGATATTCAAAAATAATAGTATTCTTGGTAAGCTTCTCGGTCCGATTCACACGTCCACAAGTTCCTAACAATGCAACCGAGAAAGTGCCCGAGGTCAGCAGGATCATTTAGGCAGCATTCTACACTCCCATTTACTTACACGCCAGAGGCAAGCAACGTCCTGCATTGACTTTGCAAAGATATGCTAACCAGATCCTGTCTCTTACCATGGGATGATGCCGGTGTTGGCATATGAGGAGCATCTAGATGGAGCTTAGAGATACGAGATCAATGCTAGTATTTGTCGATGTTGGTAACAGCTATTGTCTAACTATAATGAGCATAATAAGGAAATCTGACAGGTAGATTTTGTTGTTTTTTATTTTTATTTTTTTATATATTCGGTGCATCTTGCTCGGCGAGATTGTTGCTGTGGGGAGCCTAGAGATTACATCTTATGCCACTTTTGGCGATGCCCAAGAAAAAAGGCCGAGATTCAAATCGTTTCATACCTCTAACACCGCTCTTTGTCCAATATTATACATCAAGAAGAACGATAGCAAACTTGAGTGCCAAGAGATATTCCATGTTCATTGGGATCGATTTCATTCTGTTTGCTAAAAAAAAAGAAGTATATATTGGAGAAAAAAAATAGACCCCTGATTACACAATGAGTAAGGTATTACTAGGTAGTTATAAACTAGCTTGTGGCCTAGGAGCATAGAATATTATCAAATTGGAGCAGCTATTGAAATCATAAGCAATGATCAAACGTGACTTGGTGAGCAGAAATCCAGTCAAGAAAAGTGATTGATAACAAACAAACTGGAAATTGTTCATCACTTGTTAGCCTCCAAAGTGTATACGAAGTACGCGTACATGCAAACAATGAGCGTGTATCAAACCCGAAATCTTATCAGTGCCACATGGCAGTGAAGAGTGGACTCGGATTAGGGTCCCGATTCTACTATTATCTCTCGTCGGCGCAGGTCCGGTCCGATTATGGTGTGAATCCTTCGCCGTCCAGCCGACTTGGCCTGTGAGGATGACTGGGGGGGTTTTCACCGAAAAAAGGGCCCTTTTTACGTACATATAACCAAAGCACCGAGAGGCAAGTTTAATCGAAGTTTCAGGCCTTGTGCCGGGTATGAAACCGCCGTGCCGGAAACCCGAGGCTTTCCTTCTCTTTGCGCTGTCACCCCGGCAGTACTCCGTATGTATGTTCAATTACGGATGATGCAGCCGAACTAAGGCATCGCTTGCGCTACTCGATTCGGGCAAGTCAGCCCAACTAGACCTTGGTGAAAACCGTGCCCGCAGCTTGTGAGTGTGGCGTTCTTATACCTCCGAATGCACCAACGCGAATTGACCGGCTGATGGCGCCACACAGCCCTGTTTCTTAACAACGTAAAGTCAAGCTTGGGGCTGACGATCCTTGAGGATCTATTCTTGCGAGATCGTGAGGTAACAACGGGCGGGGAAGGCGAGATGTTCAAGCTGCAAGATCCATTGCTGTCGATACGGTGTATGTATCAAGTAGATGCGGCTTGATAGGTTGATTGTGCCAAAGAGACCTGTTGGTCCTGGTTAGCGTAGACACCCATTCCGGCGGTTGATACTCCTTGTATGTATGCCCAAACATACGCCCTCCCATCCAATGGTTCGCCGACTTGATCAGCGGAGGCAACAGAGTAGAGGAAGGGTGTCACGAGATGGCCACCACCAATTAGTAGCCGCTCATCCAGTCACAATTTAATTGACCACGCGGTTTTAAGACTCGGATGCAAGCTTAAGGGCGCGATACAACGGTGCACAGGCATTTTCAGTCCCAAGCCAACAAAATCACCAACTTTATGCCGAGCTAAACACGCACCAAGATGGTTTGTAGCATCGATTTCTCTCTTCTTTTGCTCCCTATTATTGTAAAAAAAAAAAACATTAGTAACCGTTTATTGTTTTTTTTTTTTTTTTTTTTTTTGTTTTTTTTTTTTTTTGTATTCCTTTTCAGTCATATATTGTCAGCGTCGAGTGAACTGCGGATGAAAGCGGCATTTGGAAAGCCAAAACCAGAACAAAGAAACAAACAACAGCGGTGGGGAGACGCCATGGACTCGACACCCGCTCCAATGAAAATGCTCCTAGAGACTAGGATGCGGTTAGCCTTTTCTCGTGTTTGCCCAGGCTTGGACCTAAAAAATCGGTGTGTTTGGTGATTCTTCTTTATTTACTAACGATCATAGAAAAAAAAACAGAGAAATCAGGATTGAATCTCGGATGGTCCTTGTCCGGCAAACCGACGGACATTTTGCACTGCATATATACTGCTTCCTTGCTTTTATGCATGAATGACCTAGAGCCAGCCCAGTGCTAGTTTGGTCGACTGGGATTGGTACAGGATTGAAGGCTTGCGGACTTGTAATAGAGTTATGAAATGGCGGCAGGGTTTCTCATTGGCCACTTGGGAACATGCTGGTAACTAACGGAGTCTTTCTATGCGAGGTGAAGTTTGAAGGAGTCACCATTCAAAGCCGTCGGCTTGGGCATTTAGATTGAATGCCTTTTTTGTTGGAAGGCTCAGAGAGTTGGCGACGTCATCTGATCAGGATCATGAGAGTTAGTTTTGCTGCTTGCCCGCCCATGTTTCAAAGAGGAATAGGTTCTTGAGAATGAGGAAAACAGCAAACGCTGACTTGAATTTTGGGTCGTAACCGATTTTAATAAAGCAAAAAGCAGCAGTCCGCAAAGGAAGAGGAGATGGGGTCTGGGGAGTCTGGAGAGCTGAGAGGTTCTCCAGTATTGTGTTTACCGACCTATACAAGTATACCATGCCGTGTGCACCGACTCCATCCTCCAGATTGAATGATTTTACTGTAACTATTAGTACTACTACCGCAGCCTGGTGTTGCATCGGACCATCGCGGTGGAGAAGGCGGAGTTGGAGTCAAGGATTAGGCACCTGTTCTCCAACGGTCCCATCGAATTCATTTGTCCAAGTATGGAGTGGAAAAGGGAACGAATGCAAGTCTAGCCTTCACTCACTCGAAATAGGACAAGTGGGCTGGATATTGAATCAATCAGCCAACATAGAGACGTTGAGACGGTCACCAGGTGGTGTGACAGTGAGTCCGGCCATGCTTGAAAGTGAGGTTATACATGATGAAGAGTGGGACTCGTTTTCTTCGTACCAGACCAGGGTTGTTGGGTCGTCCATGGAGAGTACCTTAATGGAGCATGATGTTTTGAATTGAATATGTACAACTCATGTACACCGTATATACGAAGTGCTTGAGAGAAGTCATGTGCAAGCAAAAGCCCTCGCCTACGATACGATACGAGACGATACTATACAGTGCAAATAGATTGTTTTGGATACTGTAAGCACTAACTCGTAGTATACTCAAAGGTCGATCACTACCATTTTAAGATGATGGGCAAAGAAGGCACGAGCTGCTGCTGCTACCTTGTAAGATTCGTCGTATTGTTTCCCCGTAAAGGAATGCGGGGTTGGACCTGGATTTTGCTTGTTTAACAGCAGATGTCTGTTCTTTGTTCACGTCGAATTTGCTTATTTACATAAAGTCTTTCTATAAAAACAAAACAATACTTACTCCGTACTTACTACTGTACAAGTAATATCAAATCTGGCAGTTGAACTCCCTCTCTCTGCTTACGAACCGAGTGCCGGGCTGCATTGCCGTGCCAAAGCCGGCGGAATAATGATATGACTACCTGTGCCTACGTATTAACTCCGGACTAGGGTACAAGTACTTCGTGAGCATAAGAAGTACGAAGAGTACGCACGGGTAAGAAACTGCTACCAACTACAACGTCATTTGACGGCGCCATAGGCATGGGGAAGTGGAGCACATTGAAGCCTACAGGGACTTTTTAACAGTGGCGCCATGGCCTAAAAGCTCCCCCCCCTGGCCCCCTGTGGCAGCATCGTTGAGCACTGTCGGGAGCTAACTTACTGAGTATGGTTTACGGTACTACTAGGTAGATTAAGGCTGGTTTTTTTTATCCGTGCCGCTATTTCAGGTACCTTTTTACATATGTAGGACAATAGGGAAGTACCGTATTTTTTCTTTTTGCATGTTTTTGCCATCCCCATCTAGCTATCTTGTACTTATTGATAGTAATCCGTTAATACAAGTAACAAGGCCAAAGAGCAAGGCCATATCTAGGCATAATGGCGCAGCATGGGGTAAAAAGATCCCCTCAAAAAAAAGGCCTGTCTGCCACAAGTAAGGTCTTGGTATTACTACAAGTATTTACCAGCAGTTGATGCTCTTTGAAGCATTCGGCAATTTGCTGCCGACAGCCAAGAAACCGCCACACCCAGCATCCATATCAAAAGCTTTACTCTATGGATTGGTTATACTCGAGGTTCTAGTGGCCATCTAGACGATATGATGGGGACCTTACAACACCCTCCATGGACGGCCAAACTCTCGGCGCCATGCAGCCCACCAGATGGACTCGTCTTCATGCTTGGAGACTCCAGGGCGCGAAAAGAGGAAAGAAAGTTGCAGACAGACAAACCAATGGGTGACCAGCCGGCGATCTTGGAGAGCATTGGGGGCTTATTTTCACGCAGCCAACCAGCTTTTGCCTTGGAACAAGCATGAACCCGGCCCCGAGCTAGAGGTGTGATACGCGTGAGGAGTACGAGAGTACGGCGTACAAAGAATGGCAAGATTGGTTCGTGTCAAACGCGAGAAAAAGGTGGTGATACCGAGTCCTAGGGAGCATCGCACCATGTTTGGATAGTGTGATTAAAGAAGAGCTGATGGTTTCCCCATCCTTTGAACTAGGGATTTGGTGTAAGTTGAGATGCTGCTACGTAACATAGCATGGTCTATGGTCTATCACAAGGTCGAGGCGGATTTCTTTTTTGTGTATCCAATATCCAACACCGGTCTCGCTCCTTTGCGTCTAAGAAGCAGGAGCTCCGACATATACTACGAACAACTAATACATTCTAACCAGGATTAATCGTATTCTTCTTTTTTTTGCTTCTCCCTTTTTAGTATGCCTTAATACGTGTACTATACAGTACATGCAGCCATAGCAGCGACACTTTAGACACCCACATCAAATATCCACAGATGCAAATATCCATTCAATATCCGAGGCCTTCCCCAAAGATCGGCACGGGTTGGAGGGGTGGCGGGAGAGGAAAAGGTAAGACCCAGAGATTTGGGGGGGGGGTTCTAATATAATTATGAAGTACCGCATGGAGTACTTTTGTAACAACCTTGAAGTACAATGCAATACACCCAGAGAGACAACTTCATCTCCTACTCCTTCATTACACAAGATGCGACTTACACTTCCCAGTATGTATTCCGCACTAACACAACCTGGCAACAACAGTACCTAGATATGTACCCCCCTACGGAAAAAGATTGACACAAAGAGTACCTAGTGTACGGAGTACTAGCCATATGGAAAATGGATACTGAGCAAATGGCTTCCTCCCCCTTCGCTGTTTATGGATTGACCAACTGCATTGCGTTTATCCCATGAAGCTTCCCATCTTAACCCCAGCCTCCAGCGCGGCCAGCTAAATTAAGACACTAAGAGAAGAAAAGGAAGAAAAAAAAAAAAAACTGGGAGGTTTCGTCTTGCGGCTGTATGACCCGGCACGCCTCGTTCTGCCCACCTGCGCCAGGTGGAAAGTCGCCGCGGACAGCTGGCTGCATATCGACTGGCAAGTATAATCCCCATTAAAAGTTATTTCTGTGTGTCCATGTGTTTGTTTGTACGGAGTACGTCTCAATATATAAAGGCCATCCCCCTTCCTCGTTTGCTCTATTCTCTTCCTTCTCGGAACCCCCCCCTTTTGATCACCACGTCGATGGCCGAGGCCTAAACAAAGCGAATAGAAAAAGCAGGAACATACATAAAGTGACTGCTTGAGCCATGCCTATTGGCAACATTTACGTGATCGCCGGCGTGTCTGTCGTCGGCGGCGCGCTCTTTGGCTTTGATATCTCTTCTGTGTCGGCCCAGCTGGCTGAGCAGTCGTATCTCTGCTACTTCAACCAAGATGTGAACCCACCAACAACTGCAGATGGTACATGTGGTGGCCCTAGGTCTCTGGTACAAGGAGGTATCACTGCCTCCATGGCTGCGGGTTCCTGGTTGGGAGCTCTTATCTCAGGTCCTCTGTCTGATCGACTGGGACGAAAGTACTCCATCATGGTTGGGTGTATTATCTGGTAAGCTTGAAAAGAAAAAAAAAGAAAAAAAGAGATTGAGCATATCAACAAAAAAAAAATTTGGTCCATCTTGTTCTTGTATACTCATTGTCATTCTTAGGTTGATTGGTTCCATCATCGTCTGTGCCTCTCAGAATATTGGTATGCTTATCGTCGGCCGTATCATCAACGGTCTCTGCGTCGGTATCGAATCTGCTCAGGTCCCCGTCTACATTGCCGAAATCTCTCCCCCCTCCAAGCGTGGCCGCTTCATAGGCATGCAGCAATGGGCCATCACTTGGGGCATTCTTATCATGTACTATATCTCTTACGGATGCTCCTTTATTGGGAAGCAAAATCCCGTCGACTACAACACCGCCTCATGGCGTATCCCATGGGGCCTTCAGATGATCCCTGCCGTCTTCCTCTTCTTCATGATGATGCCCCTCCCCGAATCTCCTCGTTGGCTCGCCCGCAAGGACCGCTGGGAGGACTGTCACGCTGTGCTTACCCTTGTGCATGGCAAGGGTGATCCTAACCACCCATTTGTTGCCTACGAGCTGCAGGACATCAAAGACATGTGCGAGTTTGAACGCCGCCATGCCGATGTTACCTATTTGGATTTGTTCAAGCCTCGAATGTTGAATCGTACCTTTATTGGTCTCTTCACTCAGATTTGGTCTCAGTTGACCGGCATGAATGTCATGAGTGAGTACATTTCTATCTATTTTACACAAAAGAATTTTTACTAATTATGCTCTACTATAGTGTACTATATTGCCAATATCTTCTCCATGGCTGGCTACAGCGGCAATGCCAACCTGCTCGCCTCATCTATCCAGTACATTATCAATGTCCTCATGACCGTTCCCGCCTTGATCTGGGTCGACAGATGGGGTCGCCGTCCTACTCTCCTCGTCGGCTCCGTTCTTATGGCCACTTGGATGTATGCCAACGCTGGTATCCTCGCCACCTTTGGTGAAGTCGTGCCCGGTGGTATCGATCACGTCGCTGCCCAATCGATGCGTGTGACTGGCGCTCCTGCCAAGGGTCTTATCGCTTGTACATATCTCTTCGTTGCTTCTTTCGCTCCTACCTGGGGTCCCGTCTCCTGGACCTACCCCCCAGAGTTGTTCCCCCTCCGTCTCCGAGGCAAGGGTGTTGCCATGGCTACCTCTGGAAATTGGGCCTTCAACACTGCTCTGGGCCTCTTCACTCCCGTGGCCTTTGCCAATATCAAATGGAAGTCGTATCTTATCTTCGCCATCTTCAACACTGTTGCCTTCTTCCACGTCTTCTTCATCTTCCCTGAGACTGCTGGCAAGACGCTTGAAGAGACAGAGGCCATATTTGAGGATCCCAATGGCATCAAGTACTTGGGAACTCCTGCTTGGAAAACCAAGGTCAGCACCAGCATTGTCAACCGTGCTGAGCATGGCGATATTGAGGCCAAGCTTGGCCACGACAATGAGAAGCCCCCGATCCACACTCACGAGGAGGAGACTACCCCTCCTCCTGAGTAAAGCGATAGGCTGAAAAATGAGATTCTGGGTGATGATTATAGTAGAAGAGACCGAGTGGGCCTTGAGTTGAGAGATACCCTACGAATGGAGGTTTAGCTGGTGTGGCTTAATGCTGCAATGTTAAGTTCATGATGCAAATGTTTTAATAGTCGTACTATACCAATAACTACCACATCTTGCATTTTGAACATTTTGAAGTTTTGTAAAAGTTTTTATCGTTGATACTTGATTGTTTGTATATATGATATAGTCCAGTTAAAGCTGGCCCATTCCATAACATAAAATGCCATATGTCTTTTGCAAATGCATTAAAAATGCCCAGTATATATATATATATATATAAATATGAAAGCCATGCTAATTCTATAGTATTCTATTCCGCTAAACGCCAAGCCATATAAACATTCATCACTTCAGAGTCGATCTATCTACCCATAATATCAAATCTAACATCATGACACCCTTTCTCTCTCTCTCTAATCATCGCCTACTCGCAGCAGGAGAAGTACCATCATCCCACCTCACCCATCGCCGAATCACTTCATCGACAGCTTTAACCCCCTCCCTCGTAGCCTCTACCTCGAACCACTCTCGGTGTTCCCGTCCGCAGGTCTCGCAGGTGCCGAGTTTCGCGCGGAGACCCATACCTGTAAGCTCAATATGGATGAGGCGTTCAACTTTTTTCACATGAGGCGTTGTATGAGGGGATACAGCTGCGGGTGTGCCAGCGGCAGAAGCGGCGGCGGCAGCTGCAGCAGCACTCTTATTTGCGTGAGCGGCTGAAGAAGAAGAAGAATCGAAGGAAGAAGGTTGGGAAGATGAGGAGATGTAAGGGTAGAAGCGGAGTAGTTGGATAGAGTGGCCGCATTGGCGGGTCCATTGGTTCATACGGCGCGCGACATTGGCGGCGCGGCCGATTTTGAGGAGCATGGTTTTTGGCTTTTGGTCTTTGCCTCTGCTGCTGGGGGTGTTTTGACTGGCGAATGTGGAGACGACGTCGCTGGGTCTTCTGCTGCCGCCACCGCCGCGGGGAGGAGGGGCGAGAAGGTCCCTGGCAGCGTCAACGGGTGCTGGCGCCGTGGCGGACTCGGGGGTGAGCCAGAACATGTAGATGTATCCGGGCTCGTCGGCGTCAGAAGGCGGACGGGCTACTTCCGTCATGAGGGTGGAGGTTGTGGTAGCGTCGAGGGAGTCTGGGATTAGAGACTTGAGGTGAGCTGCAGTGGGAGCCGAAGAGGACGAAGGACGAGAATGGTGCTGCTGGTGAGAGGTATGTGGCCTGGATGGACGGGCTGAGGCGGTCGATGGTCGAGAAGGTTGGGGTTGAACAGGATGAGCTTGCGGCCTGGGTTGGTGAGGCCGTGGAGGTGGCTCGTCAAAGTCTGCTTCTTCTGGAACGCTAAAGCAGAAGCAAAATACCGATGACTTTGGTTTGGGCCTCTCCTCTCCGTACTTCTCATCATACCGACCGTTGCCCGTATGAGGCCTGGCATTCAAATCCACCAACCCCAATCGATCTGCCAGCGTATCTAGACTCGAACGGCCTTCCTCGGGAATTCTGTTCCCGTAAGCCGAGGGCCGTCCCGAGCCGGGGCTTGACTGGCGGGAGTGTCCCGCCTGGTCCTTGTGCTGCCAACAGTAGGAGTCCTCGCTGGCATCGTCAGGAGTGGGGGGCGACAGCATCTTCTTGCGCGAGGTCGCGGGCGGAGGATGCGTAGGGCTGACGGGACGGCGGCATGGTCGTCCGTTGGAAGTGATCCCGCGGCATGTTGCTTCGGGGTTGAGGGAGTCGTTGCGCCCGAGGAGAGACTCGGGGGTAATGGCGGCAGAGGGCATCGTAGAGGATATGAAGATTAGAAGATGAATTGAGTCGTGGTGAAAGTAGAGAAGCGCTGAGTTTTGTGCTGAATGGAAGATGTCTTCTGCGTTGTTGTCCCTCGTTCCTCCTTCTCTTCCTCTTCTTAAGTATTCAGTCGCTTGCTGTTAGCTCTGCAGAATCACTGGTCAAAAACGAAGACACGTTGAACGTCGAGAAAACTCTTTTTTTCTTCTTCTTAGTCTCTTTCACTCAGGGCATCAACGCATTTAAAACGTACAAGGACCCTTGAAGATTATGGTATCCATACCTTGCAAGCGCCAAGGCCAAAGAGTCAGTCGTTCACCTGGCGGCAAATGGTTGGTGGCACGAGGGCATGATGACGGCCTGACCCAGCCAGCCAGCCAGCCAGCGGAACCTTGCAAGGCATCGTGGTCGCGTGTGGTGCTGCTACGAGGGTTGGCTAGTGGGGATGGAAAATGGGGGGCTGTGAGTCGGCCACTCCATAATGAGATGATGAAGCTGGCATTTTGCTAGAACAGCGGGAAAAGGCGAGGTTGGTGATGGGATATCGCGAGTTGCACTAGAATTTGCATGGAAGCTGTTAGGCTGCTATTATTAGGCTAGGCCAGGTACCAAAGGGGGGTTTTCCGGGATCCATTCGTTGGGCTGAGCTTGCACCGCCAGCATCCAAATTCTGCACCGCCACAGCGACCTCCACGAATGACGATTTGCATACTGATGAAGAATATCATTACTATCAAGGCGAGAAGCAAATGTCTGTCCTATTATAATGCTTTTATAACCCTACAATTCACCTATCCTCCTCTTCCTTCTTCTACTTCTTAGATGGTAGATTGCTTCGCCACCGATCGCTGAATAACGCCTTCGGCTGCTGCAACGTGTTTGAAGTCTCCCTGTGGTTCTTGTGAATCATAAGATCACATGTATGTCCCAGATTCACAACGCAAAATGCAAAAATTCGTGGAATAACCACAGCTTCGACCTCACGAGTCATCTGCAAGCCAGATTCTTTAGGATTAGTGCATACAGCGCAAAGAGGAGTTCAATACCAAACTATATATTATTATTGATTTTTAAGTTAACAAAAGTTAGATTGCATTAGAATAGCTAGCTCCATCGTTTCCCCTTCATCCCCCGCTCCCGGAGCAGATATAACGTCAACGGGCCTACATCCCCGAGCCCATGATTGCTTCTAGGATCGCATTGAGAGAGCTTAAATGTGGCCTATCGTGGCCTCTCTATGTGCTTCCGATATTGATAATAACCAACCTGTAGTCAGTCTCGCGAACAAACCCGAGAGGGGGCGACTCTTATGGTTTGCTGGTCCATGCTGCGGATATTCTGGATCTTTCAAGTCAAAAAGCTCTACTATAGCGAGATGACCTCAAACACCGCATGTTCTTCAGCGATCCAGCTTAGGATATCACAAATTTCAAGCTCAGTACTAGCTTCCAAGTGGCAGCTTGTAACTGGGCTGTGATCACTCGCACATGAAGCCTTCAGTGGTGTCCATCCTACAGTCTCTTCAGCGAGATTTGCATCAATTACATGTTGGAGCACATTGCTAAAAAGGAGTTGAACAAGGCCCAAATTGTCCACTTAAGCGACGCAGTAAAGGGCACTCTCGCTGCGGACTGATCCGCAGTTGAAAATCAAGCTCATTTAACCAGAGAATCACGACTTTATCATCTCTCTTGGTCCTCATGGATAAAAAAAAAAAAAAAAGGCCTCCATGGAGGTTTTTAACGTCGGGCAGCGTTTGTGAGGCTTTGCTGGCGATAGATAGTCCTTCAACTACGCCTGTGAGCAACGCCATGCGGCCAGAGAAAAAAGCGGAATGGATCGATGTTTTGCCACCGTTGTCTGCCGAACATAAGGCCTTAGTAAGAAGGGTATGGTTGCCCGAATCGGATAGGATTAGTGCTTTGCTAAAGTTTTAAGCCGTATTGTATTGCGTAGTGCAGTGACAGACATTCTTGACTGACATTTTTACGTAGGAGATGACGGATAGCAGGGAGATAATCTTTGACAAATTTGCTCAAGAGGTCCTCGGGCGTGATATGCTGATGATGCTGTTCATGTAACGTTAGCGATTGACGAAGCTCATTTTGAATCCTTTTAGTCGTATGTTGTTACAGAGAAACGGGTGATCTGTTTTCCTCATGAGCTCTTCTCTAAGCATAGCATCAAAGATCTGTGCTGTAGCATCCTTCGATTCCAGGATACTCGTGGCAGTAATTATATCGCAGAATTGTTACCCAAATTCCTGGCATCACTCGCCTATCAAATCGCTACCAGCGAGAAGGACTTCTCTATAGCAGCATCATCGCTGCCCTTGATAATACAATACAAGTCATTCTGAGTATATGGAATGGGGCACGCATGTATAGAGATCGTGTACCCAACAGAGACATAGCGCAGAGTTGACGAACATGGGCTATGAGGCTGGAAACTCGTTTCTTGATCTCCAGACGGAGCTTCTCGAAAAAACATTGCACGAAGATGCAGTGATAGCTTGAAGTGTCATGGAGACACTATTTCAGAGGGCTTCACCTGCAAGACATTAATTAAGCTGGGATTTCTATACACAAAAGAGAAGTGAAAACTTGTAGGGAAATAAATGAGATGGGTAAGAATATTACAAGCACATTATTTGCCCTTATTTTTTTTGAAGGTCTTGTTGGTGTGGCAATGTGAGCTGTCTGACTAGCGGTGGCTCATGAAACAATGCCGCACTGGAGATTAGCCGTCTTAATATAAATAGTATTGCCATTCAACGAATAGCAGCATTCTGAAGATTGTATAAGTACACATTATATCTACTGAAAGAAAGGTGCAATCATTTTTCCGTTGCTTGCCTTACTACCACCGTCGTTAAGATTGGTATACTTCCTCAAGCTGCTTCCAGAGATGACCTTATAATTGCAAAAGTTTTACTCACAGGCCGTGAGCCAATGACCCAATTACTTTACTAAACAACAGATGTGGTTAAATATACAATCAAGATATACCATTACAATATAACAACATATCCATTGTAGGCTGTTATAAGGGGCAGTAGCTGTATGATATGTGAAGACCGGTGAATCTTTTGGCTTTTGGCTCAGTTGGCTGCTCTTCCAATTGTTGTTTAATGCATATGTTCTCTGTACTCAGTACGTCACAGAGGTTTGCACATATTTCTATTCTGTGTGTTTGCCTATGACGAGAAAATCATGCTTCAACTAAGAGTTGTCTCCTTTAAATTGTGTGTTATTTATGCTAGCTTGCAATGGACAAAATTATGGTAGCTCTTATAATCATCCCTGAGATTGAGTCATGTTGTAACTTAATAAATGTAGGCTTTACACCCAACTGTTGCTTACTCAAATACGACAGCCTCATCATCTTCTGTGCAGTTCTTAACTCTCTCGTAGACGAGGAGGATTCGAGTTGGCAATTTTAAATATTATAGAGATATTTTTTTATTAAATTTTACAAAAGAATGTTGCAGTTATAAGATGATTCGATGAGAGGCTATACCAGACCTCGATACAGTGACTAGACAATAATAAAAGGTCATTGACCGCGCTGTCAAATAACGACTTCATTGCAAAGCGTATAAAGATCTCTCAATAAAGTATAGCCTAGCTACTAGCCGTAGCCTACACACAGCTATTATGCCTAAAAAACTAGATAAACCTAGCTCAACGATAGCTAAGCTTATTAAATTGCAAAAGACAGCTTTAAAGCGTAAAAAAAAGGATGCTATAGGACATGCCAAGGATGCTATGCATAGACTTATGGGAGCCAAAAATTCCAAATTTAACAAGGAAATTCAAAGGCAATTTGACGCAGTAAATAGGACTAGATAGTTGTGGTATAATAGATCTTATTTACAATAAAATGTTTCGTTTAAAAAAAAAAGAAAAAGAAATTTGTAACAACAATTAGAACGGGTGCTAATTGAGCCAATGATCAAAAGATTCGCCAATGCTAGCACTTTGTGCTGGCATTGCCCCTTACAATAGCTTATAACAGATATTCTGTTACAGCTTTAGAAGGGCTAAAGCGATAGCTGCGCTACGGGCCTTCTACACGGTTAGTGCTAGCCAATTGCGCCACGAAGAAACAAAAGGATACAAATTGAATAGATTATACAAGATCTATTCAATCAGCTATATAGAGCCTTCCAATCAACCGTAGCCAGCTTATAGCCTAGCCCGTAACAAAATTTAATATTATATAAATAACTTTATTTAATTATAAAAAAGAGTGCTATATATATTAACTAAAGTATATATATATATAGAGAGGCGCCTTAATAAGGCTATATATCCTTAGCAATAGTATAAAAAGGAGCTAGTCTCCTTTCGGTCTATTTTATCTTTGCAGCCCCTTTCCTTTTACCCTTTATTTGTAAGCATTAAGTGAGAATTTGGAATCCAACAATGTACTCCGTACTTCATTACAAATGGTACAAAGTAGATTCGTTTATTATCTCTCTAAAATTGGACACAAGCATCGAGTAGCGCGTGTTAATATCAAAGTTGCTTGCTGGCCATGCCAATGGCTGATACTTACTTAATCTCTATGGCATACCCTATGCTCCAACGCAGATCTATTTATTTCGGCAGAACTGGCAAATTTTGCATGGTGCTTGCAGTGGTATGATCATCCTTGAAATTTCCGAAACTTGAGTACAAGTATGTTTGTTTTGTACTCCGTACGGAGTACAAAGTAATATAATGCATCCAGGGCTCCACTTCGGTCTACTCCGTATTTCGGCCATGATGCAGTTGGATTAGACCGATCCGGAAAGCCTATAAATAAAATTGCAAATAGCTGATTACTCGATCTTTTGTATCAGATATTGGCTGTGTAATTCGAGTATTGGGTAAATAGTTCGGAATATTAACTATAGATCTGACAAATCCTGGGTCATGGATGGCGAGATCCCGTAGAATCCGTACAAGTACTCCGTATACTAGGTACACAATTACTTTTCTTCCAAGGCTGGCATCTCTCATAAGCGCTAGTCTCTTTTCATCAGATAAGATTGCAGGTAAGCTTGTTTGGCCGCTTATACACACGAGTAAAAGAAGGGCATGCATTCCGTAGTTGGGGTCTTTGTCTCGGCAGTTCGCACTAGTTTGAAGGCTCTGACCATTATTGTTTCCCCACTTATCAAACAACCCATAATCTCGTAAATGCCAGAGAAAGCCCTATCATCAATGCGATCTGACTAGTAAGCATGTAGAAACTTCAACCCCTAAAAGATTCTACACTATGTGGATATACATATATAGGGGTTATTAGCCAACCATCTTCGTAATAGATGCGGTTATGGAGTGTGGAATGTGGATACGAGCTATAGATGTCAAATTATACCTAGCTATGATAGGAGTTCAAGGATTGCAGCATTCTAGCAAGGGTTTCTACACTACGGAATAATCTAAGGAGTATTTATATTTCAGTTATTCTAAATTCCAAAAGTCTTTTACGGAGTAGTTCTTGTTAATATACCAAAATTTACTCAGCATATAAATGTAGAGTAAAAGTCTAAAAGTAAGTTATATGTAATAGAAAGGGTCAGTCAGATAGGCAGTTATAATAGTAATAGTATTCTCCAAGACTAATTCCTAGGGAGGAAAAGAAGGCTATTGCTATAGCTACAGAAGAGAGGCTTACGGAGTATATAGCCAGTAGCTAGGGTTATGCCCTAGAGATGGCTTCGCTATCCTCCTCCTTCAAGAAGTCCGATACAGCTCCGAGGTCATGGCCCGTTCCCGGGGCCAGGCCACTGGTCCGGGCCTGTAGTAGGCCGGCCGTCCGGAGGCCGGTCCTCCCAGATGGATGCCTGAGGCATACTATTCTGAGACATTATACTACTTTAAGAGTCTAGTGTATGTGGGTCTAACTATACCTATGGAATCATCCTTCAGCGATGGCTGTGTGGGGGGGGGGGGGGGGTTGGGGTGTATATAAATGATTGAATCTCGCCATTGCATATAGCTTTCAGCTGCAAGAAGCATTATATCATCATTTAATTGTAATACGCTCAACCTAGTCTCAGATGGCAACCAGTCCCTTTAAAGTTATTATTGTTGGCGGCGGCCCCGTGGGTCTTACTGCCGCTCATGCCTTGCACAAAGCAGGTATGGATTTTGTTGTTCTTGAGCGAAGCAACGCAATCGCTCTTGATGTAGGTGCTAGTCTAGTGATGCTACCTTCTAGTTTGCGAGTCCTTCATCAGCTTGGCTTGCTTGAAAATCTTCAAGACATGCGAGCTGAAGTTAATCATAAGAAGTGTTTTACTTTGGATGGTCACGAATTTAAGAATAGCTTATGCTTTGACGAGTTCAAGAAGAAGTAAGTCTATCAACTGGTCAATCAAACTGAGCAAAATTATAGAAGTATCTTCTAATACGACATGCTAGTCACGGGAGTCTACCCTACTGCTTCCCCCGTGCAGAATTTGTCCAGTCTATTTACGACCAACTTCCTGATGAGGTCAGGCCTAACGTGTTGACCGGCAAGAGGATGGTTAATATTGAATCTAATGAGGATGGGGTTAAAGTCTTTTGTGACGATGGAAGCGTCTATGAGGGAAATTTGGTACTAGGTGCAGACGGTGTGCACAGCAAATCTCGTCAGATAATGCGAAAGCTCGCCTTGCAGGCGAATCCAAATGCGAATTGGGACCCAGAGATTCCTTACACATCATACTACCGATGCCTTTGGGCTAGTTTTAAACGACCATCTGCTCCTGGAGAAGGATTCGAAACACAACATAAGGACAATTCGGTCATGTATCTCTCGGGAAAGGATCGCGCTTGGGTATTCCTTTATGAGAAGTTACCGGAACCAAGCAAAGCACGTACATCTTACACAGAGGAAGACATTGAAGCATTTGCCCATCGATTTGCTGATTTCCCTGTCAACGAGACTCTCAAAGTAAAAGACGTGTTCGCTGACAGGATGACAAGCGGCATGTCAGACCTACATGAAGGTATCTGCAATAATTGGGGTTTGGGCCGCATCGTACTCGCGGGTGATGCAATTCATAAATTTACTCCCAACGCCGGCCTCGGTTACCAAAATGGCATCCAGGATGTGGTGGTGCTGGTCAACGAGCTCCAAGAGATGATTACCTCTTCAGGATCCTCGAGACTTCCCAGCGTTCCCGCTTTGGAGGCGATGTACAAGAGCTACTACGAAAAACGAAAAACAGACCTGAGCCGAGACAAGGATATATCCGCGCATACTACGCGGATGCAGGCTTGGGCTAACTTGTGGTACTATTTGGCGGCACGCTTCCTCTTGGCGCCCAGCTTCATGGACCAAATTCTAGCCAACTGGGTCTCTGCGCCAGCTGTCAAAACGGGATTGGTATTCAACTTCTTGAGCGCCGAGGAACCGTTTAATGGACGTGTTGCCTGGGTGCATCCGTTAAAGAAGATATCCTAGGGTTGTCAGTATAGTTGGGGGAGGGGAGCGAGAAAGTAAAATATAGATCCTATATTTCAAAAATTCCAATTATTAATTAATAGACAATTATTTATTCCATTTTCTTTCTTTATATAATAATGATAATAGTTTATGAAGTTAATCATATGAAGATTTTATTTTTATTTCTCCAAGTAGTCTGGGTGATGCCGGCTGATAGCAAGTTTTTATCATTTAGTAATTATTGAGCAGATATTTTTCAATCCATGGTGCATTTGTAGACATCCATTAGATATAAAATATGGATCAAGGTCTCTGTTGAGACTACAAAGCTACTCTACTACGTATCTAGATTCGGATCATCTTTGTCTTCTGAAATGATTAGTTCCAGAGACATTCTAACACTATATACTAGCCGCCAACAGCAATTGCTATGCATTTTTACAGCCAAGCTACTTATGCTAGCTCATTCAAATGATATCCTCTCAATAACTGCAAATGCTGGAGCCTTGCGACCATCAGGGTATGTGGCCACAACATCAAGAAACCCAGTGTATGAGACAAAAGGAACCCCTTCGCCCTGGATCTCCTGATCGGGTCTAATGCTCGATAGTTGCAGCTCCGGTCCACCTGCAACGGAGACTGTCCAATCGAGAGGGTAAACAGTACCGGTTGCGGATGATGTGAAGGTTCTATTGGAAGAGACTTCCCAGCTAACTGGCACGACGCTCTGCACTGCTTCTTCTCCCGTTCGACGAGTCGCGAAGGATTTATCGCCGTTGACGATGTCATTCCAAGCCCAAATGGAGTAGAGCTCATCTTTGGTTCCTTCTATGTCTTGTCCGGGAATATGAACTTGGAACCAGGTAAAGTTCCCAGGAACACTCCCCCATTGTCTGTCATACCACGTCAAGGAGCTTTCCGTGTCAACGTCGACTTTCGTTCCGTTGACGGTGATCCAGCCTGTAGTTTTCCCAGCAGGCATAGACCATTGAAATCCGGATCCGCCACTGACTTGGAATGAGCCTATGCCACCGTTGAGGAGTGCGGGAGAAGACAAGTCGAACGTGAGATCGTATTCTGTGCCGGCGACGTGACTGTACGTGCGTATCGGAGCGAGTGCATCTGTTTTGCTTGTGGATCCGAATGCAAACTCGAAAGTGGTAAAGTTGAGGATGCCAGTGCTACCGTATGTCTCTGCAGCACCCGCCAGACGAGCATATTGTGAATATTGAGACAATTCTTCGAGGTCCAAAATTGAAGCTCTATAGATGTTGAGAAAGTCACCCGGAATGGGCAGCCCAGCTATAGCGTGAGAAATGACAAGATAGTCTCGGCCGTTGGAGCCATGAATCAAAGAAGAACTCCAGAATGAGGAATTTGTTGAGGCAGCATCGTGATTCGTTTGTGATGTTGAAAGGTTGTACGGAGTCGGATAATTGATCTACATTGAGAAATTGACTCGACATTAGAAAGTGATTTATATTCGAAAAGGTCAAGTTAGAGGTCCAAAACTTACAAGTCCATTGGATGCAATTCCGCCGGTTTGGGGCCGAAACGTCCATCCTGCTTGGGTGGCAGCGGCCAATGCACTGAAAGCCTGGAAAACGAGCAATTTGGTTTGCATATTTGAAGATGTTATCTTTTCTCTCTCTGACTGATGTAGGCAAAAGTAGGCAAAAGTAGGCAAGGTACAGAGCAGATGGCATTCAAATAAGTGTTTAGGTCTTCGGTCCTCGCATCAGCTCCAGTTTGCGAGTTGAATGGTTCATTGACCGCTTTGCAGATACACACACGCTGGCCTGCATAAAAAAAAACTTCGTTTGTATGCGTGAAATTCTTCTCCAACCAGCTTGCGACTAGGGTTGTCCTTGATCTCGTCACGCAGGTCCGATACTGCAATTGGCTCAAGTAATCGATGAGTCAATTCATATTTCGTACTACACGCGTAATATGATCTAATAATGAGCAGTAATCTTATCATTTATGACAATAGAAAACCCATGTCGACAGTCGGAGACGCGACTAATCGAGGCACCGAAATTTGTGCATCCTTGTGCTACCATGGGTGCGTGGACGCGTGCGGACATGTAGAGAAGGGCGACGTGAGTTAAGAACAAGTTGCTCCTCTGACGAATTATATAGATACTACGAAGCAATTTTATACTGTATGCTAGTACCTATTCTATATGAAATAATCCCACAATATAGAATAAGAGGTATATAGAAGAGGGCACCGGCAGACATAATGTTGCCAAGCTTCGCGTGTGAAGAAAAGTGTCAGTGATATGAATGAAGCCTAACTAACATATTAGGCATAGCAATGAAAGAAAGAACATTTCTTATATGCTTTTGCTCAGTGTTATATGGGTAATTGGTAATTCGTATGTGCCTGCAAATGAGGGCTACCAAACAACTGGCATATTCTCTGTTTGCAAGAAGTACACATAATTAGTCAAAGTAAATAAACTATTAGAATATGGAATTAGAATATGAAGTCTACCTTGAATACCAGTAAAGTCCTTGCTATCTGCTTAGCAACACGATGACTATATCTTAGTTAATTCGAATCTATTTCTGTACTTTGATGCGATTCTAATTTGGGGACGTCTTATTAAACTTTGTACAACTTTCTTATATGGTTCTCTGATCCCAGTATCTTTGAGTGCTTACGCAGAAATGGATCCATTACTCCACAATACGCTTTAAAATGGATGAACAAGTAACTAAAGCCTAGCTGGAAGATATTGGCCTTGGTGGTTTAATAATGAGGACGAGCAATTGAGACTTGACGTGGATGTACTGCACTGAGAAAAAGAGAATAGCCTGGGGGGAAAAGAGAATTAATACTAGTTGGCGTTGACACAAAACTTGAAACTAATATCCATTTGTATTAAAATCTCTACAAGAAATGATTTTCTTCTATTTCCTCTAAGAGCACTTTCAAAACTATTATGCAAACGGTAAATAAGCAGCAATAAGACCACCCCATCCACCGGGGTTATCGGCGCTGAGAGCAACAGCTTTGCCGTTAACCGTGACCATGTTCTTCACTAAATGCGTTCCAAGATTGTAAATCCTCAATTTCTTAGGCTGTTTTTCAATCGAGACAATATTGTCTTGGGCGTATGGGCCCTGAACGCTACCCAGGCCGTTGAAGAACTGTTGGTTATGTTAGTGTCATGCTTAAAAATCGCTGCTGTAAGATGGTATGCATATCACGCCATTGACTTACCTGCCAGAAACCTAGTCCGTAAAATGTCAGATCACTACCGCCAACGACACGGAGAGACCAGCCCATATAGCACTGGGCAGAAGTCCCGTCACAGTTAGAGTAGTCAGGGTCGGAGTATCGAGCATCAGGCCTAGTTTACCAAGTTAGTCATATATATCACAAATGATACTGATGCAGAACACGGTTCGGAAGCTTACTTCCACGGCGATGGAGCCTCAGGTGAAGGTTGCCAATAAACAGTTTCCGTTTGCGCCATCAAAACCTGGACATTTTCTGCGCCAACAAATTGATACTGATAAAGCACATTATGCTCAAATGCAGTACCGACAAGCCATGTCCCGCGCTTGGACTCAACAAGAAGACCTCGGCCCACAGCAACAGATTGGCTGGTTCCGTTGGTGGCACCGCTCAGACCATCCAGATCACGGTTGACAGCCCAAGCCCAGATGCTCTCTAAGTAGGTCTGGCTGTTTTCCTTCAGATGTAAAAAGAGGAATACAGCTTTGCATTGGTCAATTGACGACGTAGGGTAAGAGCGGCACTTGGTTTCAACCTCAGAGCCGATGGTACCACCGGCACGGAAATGTGAATCCCAAAGACCAACATCGCCGGGCTTAAATCCGGCGGCGTTGTTCTCGACTAAGATGGCACCGGGAAGTACATCGGCAACGTCGAAGGCAATGTCGCTTACTTCGATGAGGCCGCGAGAGCCGGACGAGCCCATTTGGAACACGACTTGAGGGTTCTTCTCATCTTCGAATGTCTTTCCGTATGCTAAATAGGAAGAGAATAAAAGTTAGAGGAAAATGCATCTCGTCAAATGGAATAGAATGAAATCTAATCTTAATATACTTACCACTAATGGTAGACCACACCTCGCCAACGATTCTAGATCCAACAGGGACATGGATAGTGCCACTAACACGATAATATCCGGCAGGGAAATATGTGATTCTTCGGTTAGCATTGGCCTTGAGAGCAGCATTGATAGCCTTGGTAGCATCAGTCTTGCCATCGCCCGTAGCGCCGAAATCTCGCACACTCGAAAAACAACCGGAGCTATAATGTTCGTACTGGGGCCGTGACTTGGTCCAATAAGCACCGCTGGAGTCAACCAGAACCTGAGATCGCGACAGCGATCCACTAGTCTCGAGATATTTTCCAGTAGTCAGGTCCTTGTATACAGTTCCCTGAATGAAAGACTTGATTGTGTTGGAGCGGGTGGATCCGGAAACGATAACGTTGCCCTGAGGATCTACGACGGTCTGGCCTACACCACTGATCTTAAGGTTCTCAATGATCAAAGAGCCATCAGCATTCTTGGTGTGTTGCGATAAAATAACCTTTTTGGTAGAGATGGCTTCTGAATCAATCAGAACGACGGATCCAACTGAGGCACCTTTCGGGGCGGTATAGTTGACACCGATATTGACGTTATTGAACTTGATTCCCTGAAGAGACAAAGTGAAGACGTGGTTGATCAATATTCCCGTCTTGACGTTGTTAAAAGTCAAGCCACGCATAGCGTACTGCTGGTTATTGAGCAGAATCTGCACACAAACACACACAAACACAAATACAAATTAGCCCATTTCTGAACATACCAAGATTATTGGGTTGGAAAAGGGCTTTCATTTCACACTTACGCCGATATTGCCTCCAGTAAACTCCAAATCTCCCATAAAAGTAGCAGAGCCACCACCTCCACCATTAGTTCCGTTAAAAACGACACCTTGGTGTAAACTGTTCTCAGCCATTTTCATGTGGTTGAAGCTCAAGGTTACGGCTTGAGCCGAGGGCCAGTTGACACAAGCCACAGATGATTGAACACTGACGCTAGTTGTATCGAAAACGAAGTTTCGCACTTGGTAATATAGATTGATAGTGGTTGGGAAAGGCGAGGGGCCGGGAGAGGGGAAAGTATCTAGAAGATACCGACCCGAGAAATTCTTATCGGCTTTAAGAACTGGCCTATCCAGCGGGTTACCCACGAGCTGTGTGAAGATGTAGCTGTTGATTGTGTGTGAGATCTTATATGTGCCTGCAGGGAAGTAGATAAGGGCGGGTTTAAGAGTTTTTGCAGGAGGATCGCCTGGGCCACATCCCCATAGACAACGTCCGCCGGCTAAATGAAATCTAATGTTAGAATAAAGATAAAAAATCAAAGTAAAATGTTGAATTGTATTCTTTTTTTTTTTTTTTTTTTTTTTTTTTTTCTTTTTTCTTTTTTTACGTGAATTTGTATGACGAGAGGAGGTGCTTACCGTCAATAGCTGCCTGAATCGCAGCGGTATCGTCCGTTTTACCGTCACCCTTTGCGCCATAATCTTTCACATTACGATAGACCACGTAAGAGGAATCGTTAAGGAATGGGGAGACGCCCGTATGCTTGATATTCTCGATCCAGAAGTCCTCACTACGAGTAACAGGATGGCATTGGCCGAAAGTGAGGCTAGCATCCAATGATATAGTGAGATCACGATCATTGAGTCTAGCTTCCCCGTTAACATCAATTGAAGGCAATTGTGAACAAACAAACGGGAAATCTTACGTTTCTGGAGCAATTGCAACAGCAGCAGCGCTTACTGCAGACGCGACTCCAGTGAGCCATACTAGCAACTGCGTTGCTCGAACCATGATGGGCTGTTCGTCACACTCCACGGAAAATGGCTTGGAAAGAAGAATCAATAAAGAAATCCTAAGCAAGCTTTACCGACATTTCAAATCCAATGGGGCAAATGGGCTGCAAGGTGGTGGGAGAACGTTCTTATTTAAATGGCATGGAGAATCCCTGACCCAAAGTCGGAAATACGATCTATAAAATTATCCGTCATCCTACCCTAGGGGTAGTCTCTGGGGCCCCAGATATTTCTCAGACCTTAATCTATCCTAACATCTGGATAGCGAATCGGGAAACCCACCGAAACCCACCAGCTGCACGTCCATTTATTATGGTTGGTGGAAGATCTAGAATCTGGGGTTCCGGCGGTACTGAGAGCCGGCCCGAATGCTACGCAATAGCAATGAGTATCGAATCACTGATGGAGAGCCTCAGGAACACAGCAAGGGACGATTTCTCTGTGATTCGTGTGAATTTTTACATGCTGTGGGCCGAACACTCATAATACCGCCGTTTAAACGGTAAGGAAGATATAAACTAACAAGCTGCAGTTGAATCTATGGTCAGCGTTACGTACTAGACTCTTGGTTTTTTGGATAAGGCATGTTCCAGACTCAAATGGCGGAAAGGCTTGAAGAGAACATAATTGTGCTGCAGGGGGGGAAGCTCAGAATGACCCCCACTGATCGAACTGGGCTTATTTCACCATGCCTGGTTAGAGAAATTGAAGAAGGATCAGATTGGTATGAAATGTTTATCAGATCTAGGAGAAGCCATCGAGTCTATATAACTCCTATATCATCAGCCTTGATCCAAAGGAGTCCTAAAACTCTGCATAGGTTAAAACAAATATAACGAACGACAGGCGGGCGTCTCTTAGTATACTTACTATACCGGGGTAACCGGCCGGTGTAATTGATAAGAGCCTATTGAAGAATTGTACAAAGACTGTTAGGTAATAGCTTGCTATTTCTTTGCAATGATACGAAATACGGAATACACCATCCGATAATTTTCAATTCGAACCAACATCAACCAGGTATTCTCAAAGAGATCCGCAAATAAGTATCCGCAAGTGCCCAGCGAGAATGACATTCAGCGCATCATGTGTGGGGAACCCTGTGATCCTCTTGATTGAAAAAGGCAGCTGCTTAAGGACAAGCACAGGGTTCCCTGTTTAATATTACAAGTAATTACTAAACGCAAGTTTACGGAGGACTCCTTGAGGGAAAAGAAAATCTCTGGGACATTTCACAATTATTTACGGAGTACAAAACGGCATGCAAAAAGAGTAAAAAAATTGAAGCTCTGATTATTACTCGTTGCTTTTATAGGAAAAGCCCAATGCGGGGGTCGAACCCGCAACCTTGAGATTGCAACATCAGAACGTGTGCCTCTATTAAGAGTCTCACGCTCTACCGATTGAGCTAACCGGGCGTCTTTCGTTATAAACGGCTCTGGAATATTTGTCATTATATTCTTAGTCATCACTTGTAAAGGAAAAAGAATGAATATTGGCTAAGACAGGGCTCTGTTTAAGTAAGTATGTCTTCTGCATCCATGATGTTCCCGGACTTGATAAAAAATTTCGATTTCTTTTGTCGTTCCGCCACTAGAACGGCATGCTCGGCCATAAAGGCTCTATCTATATATATATATATATATATATATATATATTGTATATTAAGTCCGTTGGCTAGTACGAGTATGCGAAGACATGACCCCTTCAAGTATCTTTTGAGAGCCTAGCTACTTTAGGCAGTATAGCATTTGCTGCCATAAGCTACTATATCTTATCTATAATATAGCGCTTAAAGCATAAAAAAACAACGACATTATATTATAGTGGCTTTCTCTATCCTAGAGGAGCGATATGCATTACGTTCAATATAGCTAGTCAACTTACTAGATACTTGGAGGGAATCAAAGACTTAGGTAGGTATTGCATTGTATAAACATATATTAAGTATTGTAAAGAGATAATAACCTTAGAGAATAGTATATGAATATTTAGAAAATGGGTATCAAAAAGCAAGAACGCCAATAAATCTATGAATCCCCTTGTCTATCTCCCTCACTCTCTCTTGTATCTCCATACAGCCTCTCTCTCTCCAGAGCTCCTATTAGAGAAGAAAGGAACTGCCGCCAGCACCTTAAAATGGTCACTTTGCTTTTGCCGTCTAGTCTGTCCGTTCAACAGTGAACCATACAGCCCTTATCAAGCTCACCTAATTGTGATACCAAGCGGCGCCCCTTCCAGGAACCTAGGACCTCATACAGCCAACAGCCTTTTCTAATGCGTCGACGATTGGTCCGTACAAACCATTTGCGTCCGGCGGCGTCCCAGTAAATAGCGCATCCTCCTTGATTGGGAACAAGATGGACCGCAAACTTCTGCAGAGAGGTTTCAAACAGTCGAGCTCCTCTGGGAATTCTTTTAGGATATCCTCAAATGCATATCTGTCCATGTTGCCTTGCTTTCTTACTGCGATTTCCCCAAAGGTGCCAGTATACCAACCTATGAGCTGGCTTGGATTCGCAAGGTTTTGCCTGCCTACAAACTCCCAGCCGCGACGAATACACTGCCAAAGTAGAACGTAAAAGAATGACTCAAGATCATGCCGATAAGTGTGATCAGTATCGCGCAACACTTGAATAGCCATAAACTCCATTGTACCTGTACGACAGCGTGCGCCGCTTCGCCCACTGCCAAGCTCCTTAGCAAGATCCAAGTCAATCAACATTCCCGAGAAACCAGTCTTTTTTGGATCGGTTATGATGATGTTATTCTCAGAAATATCGCGGTGAAGAATGTTTCCTTTGAAATATAGGGATTGGTGTGCCTTGATCGCATCGCGAAGCGCTTCCAACAACTCTACAGGCGACTGGTATTTGTAGAGCGGCCGGCCTGTAGGAGAGATGACGAGACAGCGTAAAATGCGGTTATCATATGGACCGTCATTAGTGGTGACTGGACTGGTGTCCCGGCTCTCTCCCACGAAGTACGTGACCTCGTTCTGTAGGCCTGATCGCTGACAGTTGGACTTGGATCGCTTAGGTTTCGGATCCTCATCGACCATCTTGCGCTTCTTCGGGCGCTTAGCGGAACTATCTGCGAAGCTATAGAGTTTGTTGACTGGGTGCTGAGACTGGGAAAGGGCTTGTGAGAAGGACGACACGGTACTGGCGGTACCCTTGAAGGAATAGCATTTCGCAAATGTCATGCCTGAGCGTATGTCATTGATACTGGTAATTTCGTAATGACCAGCCAGTGTGGCGATGCCTTCGACTCCTCTCTGTTTGGCCAGTTCGAGAAAATCCGCCTCAGGTTTCCGTTTACTTGAGGGCCAAGAAAACTTAGTGACATGGTCATAATCATCAGAGTCTGGATGCTTTGTGAGAAAGCAGGATGTTGCGCGGGAGACAATTGATCGCTGACGGGTGAGAGGCTCTGAATACAACTGTAGCCTCTTTATTCTACCCCCGTCCCCTTCAATATTTATGAACTGAGAGCTGCCATCTCGCTGTATAAATGTATCGAGACCCAGTTCGTCTTCGCTCATCATTATATACCCTGCAAGTACCCGAATAAATCGCTCTGGGTGTTCGTGGATGTCGAATGGGCCGGAACTATAGCATCCTGAGCGGTCAAACACCCATAGCTCCATCCTACTCCCGCAGATAGTAAATGCGTGAAGATAGCGGCGCGTCGGCTGACAGGCGAATAGGTCTCGGGCGTATAGAGCGAGCTGCACCAGCGGCTTTTTGACACCATCCTTATGGGATGCCTTAAGCTCGCCGATTACCACGATGTCTTTCCAGTTATGCCCTGACTCTGATGGCTCTCCACCCTTTCGCGTGATAAGTAGATCGATCTGCCGTCGTGTCTCGCCTCCAGTAAGCTTTTTCGGGAGTTCTACCGTACAGTAGCGACGCTGCTCCTTCGACAGAAGATCGTCTTGCAGTAAGAACAACCATTTCAATACCAGGGTTTGGTCAGGTGATTCACCAAGATTAACCCATTTATTACCGACATACTGTGCCTTAATCGACTGGTAGACATCCTGAGCACGACCTGTCCAGTCCTTTCCCTCGAAGTATTTCTCAAAGAATCCTTCCACACCCCGATATGTGCAAGCCCGGATCTCCTCAAAAACCCTATCCTCGACAAGCTTCTGAGTCTGCTCGCTGCCTTGCTGTGATGCGGAGGAGTATGTGCATGGCGTGCTATCAGACGCGAGCCGGGGCGGGGTTGGTGGCGTCTGATTTGAAGGGCGAACTAATTGAGGGGGAGCAGACTCTTTTATGTCGACGGTTGCTCGAAATACGAGATCCCAAATGAGTATGTTATCAGGCTGATCTTCAAGCGCTGCCTTAATGATAGGTTTGATGCGGTCGAGAGTGTAGTTATCGATGGTGATCGAAGAAGTGAGAGTGCTAAGAGTATGTCTAAGAGGACTGGCTTCCGGTAAAACGAATATGAGAGCATCAAAAAGAGTATTTGCAAGAAGCTGTAATTCTAAATTTAGGTTAGAGAATGCTCTACAGTGCGTACTGGATTCATCTGCCTTACGCCTTAACTGGAGTCGATGGATTGGTTTATGGGCTGGGGATAAGCCCAGTCTCCTACACATGGAGTTGAAGGAGACGTGGAGAGTATCCAGTTCATCCGCAATGGGAATGTTCTTGGTGAGTTCCGACGTTACTAAGCTGGACATGATGATGAAGCACTCCCGTTCGTAGTGGCAAGGGAAGTAGTAATCAGAGAAGCAAAGACGCGCTTCGATCTCAGACCCCGACTGAAGCTAGCGGGCCCTTGTCGTTACTACGCCAACCATTTCCGGGACTATGTACAAGTATGTAAGTGGTTCAATTGTTATCCTTGAGAGTGTAACTCTCTTGCGTAGTCTATTATTCTATATTAAACTCTTATCAAGAGTCTAGCATCTACAGTTTAAAAAGACATTGTGGAATAGAATTCTTTTTTTATGTAGGAGGACACATCTGGACGACTTAGCGCAAACTAACTGATTAGGAGATTCGCTTAGTTCGCCTCATCCTTCCTATCAATTCAATATACTTCCTGTTTAAGGCCGACATGTTATTCACTGCTTGTATAGTGGCACATTAGATGGACTCTTCGTCCTTGATCTACAGCGTACAGATTATAGTAGTAGTCAATTCTTCCGCAGAGCAGCTTTGTATCCTCTCGAAATACAAATAGCCTTCTAAGCGCCTTCTGTGTGCCTACTTCGGGTTACCTCACTGTAGCTAGTCAGTTGTAATTCTGCAAGGGTGTGATGGCGGGAATGTGCAGCTCGGCTTGATGCTCTGCACGGAGCACTTATATTAATAACCTAAGCTCAATCCGGTTCTCTGCTCGTGTCTACGAATCTTTAGGTTAGCTAGTCATTGGCATAGCTTCACTGTAGGTACTCCGTATATCGCACCTTATAATACTAACTAGTAATAATATTGCTTAATATATCCTATCCTCTCTGCTAACATAAGCCTCCATAGCCCTATTAGTTTGGAATATCAACTTTCCAACCCGCAGATCAAGGACTAGCCCTATAATAGAAATAGAATTATATACTCACCATACTAAACAAGCCAACCGCCAATAGAGCGCTATATATAACATATAGTAGGCATTAAGTCTTCCGCAATAATCAAAAAGTTTTAAATTAGCCTGGGCTACAGCTTTATATCTCTCTATCTAAACATAGGTTGATGTCTGAAGGTTACCAGCTACTTTTCTGTATATCTCCTTACCCAAAAAGGTGTCGGGTAGCAGCAACTGTGCCCATAAAGCTGAAGGCCAAAGTCTTCCAGGACAGACATCTTGTAATTACCGCAGCATTGGTAGGGACAGTTGGAATGTTCGCAGTCAGCATCTATTACCAAGACTCATTAGCATTGAACCAGTCAATAGTCTCCAGCATATATCATGATGGGTGATGGGGTCCAGAATACCTTATCAATAGTGTGTACAACACCATTTCGAATGAGGGAATCCCCTCGTGAGATTCGTACTCCATTCAAGTAGGCGACACCGTCCTTAACCAGCACAGAGACCTTCGTGCCACCAAGTGTGTGGAAAATCTGGCCATTTTCAAGCCAAGGAGTGTAGATGGGGAATGACTTGCTAACAATAATATGCTCCTTCAGTACTTGTATAAGCTGGCTCTTTGTAAGTCTGCTGGAGATGTCGAACGCTTTGTCGGTTGGCGCCAAGACAGTTATGGACGCTGTACTATCAAGAACTGAGAGTAAACCTGATTCCCGGAGGGCCGCCGCAAATTTATTGTCACCTAAGATTTGGAGGGTGGTTGATAGATCCTCTGGTAAAGTAAGGACGCCGTCAATGGGACGGATGACGCCATTCTCAAAGGGTATATCACTGCCTGTGACTTTAACGCTTTTACCCAAGCCGGAGAAGATAAATGGTAGTGAAGCATTAGGGGTAATCTTCTGTACAAGCGTTTGATTATGTCCAGGTCCAAGGAGCACCGATGCATCGTGATATAGAGTCTCATAGACAGAACCTAGAGAAGCTACTCGCTTTGCTTGCCTTTTGGATACAGTGCTATTTTGATCACCGTCACCAGGATCTTGGTAGGATGGACCGATTGAGTTTGCATAGTGAAGCCCAGCTTTAAACTTGTTATCAGAAGAACCATCTCTGCGACGAGTGGCGGTAGCGTTTCTGCTGCTGATAAAAGCATTATTGTTTGGGGCATACACGATAATACCGAGACCAGTGCTCAGAGGTGTGCTTTCCTGGAGCCTCTGAGCAAACTCTGTAAGCCCATTTTGTTGTAGTACTGACAAAAGCGACTGGGACGACTGTGCAAGAACCACAGAAGCGACGCAGAGGAGGAAGAGCAAGAAGAAGTGCTGCTTGTGCATGTCTGGAGTTGGGGGGTGGGGGTGCTTTGTTCGAGTGGGATGTTGTAGAAGCGAATGAGTGAAGATGGTGATTTGATGGAATAAAATATGTCGGCCTTAGGTCTTGTCTTTTTAAGCTCTACAGCACCGCGAGCTTACATGAAAGCCTAAGTCAACGCCTCACTAAACCCAGACAATGCCTCTTTCACACAATGAGTGGTATTGATGAGTCGAGGCTGCAGCGGAGATGCAGAAATGAATCCTGCATTGTACTTTGCTCAATCACATATCGAGTTTTGCGGCTGAAGACGGTGCGGCTGAGATGCTGAGATACTTCACGTTTCTATCTGCCTATCAAACTGTCGCTTCGGTGAAGCTTTGCATGGTAAGCTTACGTGGAACAAGGCTATTTGGCGTTTTTTGCTATATGTGCAATTAGTATTGGGCTACATTTAAGAACCCTTGTACTAATCTCAGGTATAATCCCAGCAAGAGTAATCCGTATTATGTATTAATTAGTAATATACGAGATGTCACATTTGATGCGTCTCAATTCAGATAGTTAACTGAGACAAGCATGTCTATACAAGGCTTTAATTGGGTAGCCTGATGTTGGGAAATCATCTCCTTATAATAGCAAATAACTTGTCTAGTTATCATAGGCTTTCAGGCATTGGCTCTTGAAGTAATGTGTATATGTGCAGTTATTTTGCCGCAATATGCTGAGAAAGTATTCCGTTGACATCCTTAACTTATGACGAATCATACTAACTGAAACAGCCTCAGTTGATCTATTGGCAAACACTTCTTATCACATCTGAGTCAGTAGAGTTGAAGATGATTTGACCGAGTGTCACATCTCACCAAATGACTACCCATCATAGCAACGAAATCTCTTGATAACATGACACCCTTTTTGGTTCCTCACAGCACTGTTAACCTCATTTGAGAATCACAACACCTTTTTACATATACACAATATCAAAGGACAAGACAACGTTTACACTTGAATGTTTCATCATTGAGGACTCTCATGCCTAAGTCCCCTAGCTAAGCCAACATTTGTTGATTCTGCAAACATCAAATCTAATTGGCATCTGTATGAGTTGGGCGCCCGTTTGAGTTTAATCCAAGTGACCCCCAGCTTCTCTTCTACGGTGAGGCTGGGTTCATGGCCAACGAATCATATTAGGCCAAGTGGGAGAGTATATATGCTCGACCAAGCAAGATTTGTTCAAGCTAAAATACTAATACAAGGACACCCCTGCTTTAGCTGTACTACTAAGTAGTAACAATAGGTTCCCTCTTCCAAAAATGTAGTAGCAATACTCTGCCAGTGTCAGCTGCCTCATTCCAGCATACATACAGCACTCCATATAGATAAGTATTTAAAGTCCTCAGTAGCATTATGCCTCTTCACTGTAGAAAAACCAAACAAGAACAAAAAACAATTTCAACCATCAAGCCAAGCGTATTCAAGATGGCTGACATCTATACTACACTAATAGATGGATCTTACCTGCTTCACCAGCCTTTCTACTTGCCAACCAATGACGGAGCTGTTTGGGCGATAGCCTTCACGACAACTGGGGGGACACTATTGACAGCGGGCATCTCTGTCGTTCTAACAGTGATTTTCGTCGCTCTCTGGAATATTATTTGCTTTACCGCAATGTTATTTCCCGGAGCAAAGACACGACGGCGGCATGTTGCTCTAGTGGCACTTTGGAACTCCAACGATTCCTGGTTTGCTTTTTTAGAAATGGCAAAATATGCATATCATTCCATCGGATCTGGATCTGATTTTATTTACGGCCTCACATTCTGCTTTTTAGCCTTCGTAATTTACGGAGGAAGCCTATCACTAGGAATCGTTGGACCATCTCTCGTGCAAATCGGGACAGCTGCGCCTGTACGACCGAGCGCAGTCTATTATCCATATCTTGGCACCGACGATGTCAATGTTCTCCAAAATTTCGGTCTGCGTGCTCCAGCGAATCTACGAGCACTCGGCAGCGTGGAAGCTGCCAAGGTTACATTAAGAAACAGGGTGAACGTGGATATAGAAGACTTAGGCGACCTGAATGATGGTCAACATATCTACCGGTACCCTTACAACTACTCGCTGACTGGGGTCGATTTTGGCCTCCAGCACGGACACGATCTTGAGTTAACAGTTATTGGTTCCTGTATAACCGAGTACGGATGGATCTCCGACTCCACAGACCCAAACAAGGACGTCTATCACTTGTGGAACAGTACAAGAGCCGATACAGTACTTCAAGTCCCAATCAATGCAATTAGTATTCGGGATGCTCCAAAAGCTAGCTTCTTAATAAACCCGAATGCGTCCACCGATTCTGCCAATATTTCTTTTGCCATCGCGGTGTGGTCGGCCCACAGAGCAAGCATTAAGCAAGGAGATGACCCATGGTACAAGACAGAAAATCGGAATTCAAAGGTCCCAGCGCAGTTTAACGCCACCTTTTGGATCAAACGTGCAAGGCCAGTCCTCTCCTGCTGGCAGCAAGATAACTGGCGTTACGGCTCTAGAAACGTCACAAATGTTTCTGGCCTCAAAAGCCTACCTGGCATAAAAGTGAAGTCTGTCTTGCTCAATGTCTTGGAGGATGCCTTGCAATTCCCGGTATTAGTGACCCTCGGCAATGCCAGTGGTGGCTCGGCGCTTAAATCTGCGACTACAAGCCCCAACGGAGTCATTAACGCAGAGGTATCGAGCATATACGACGATCTACAACGCTTGATTTTGGCCAGCTTTGTGTCAACTCGTAATGTGCTCTTGGATACTACCATGTTTCCGGCAACCGACGGACCTCAGAACATTATGTTGGATCCGAGTGGTCAACCGGCTGATGGTGCGGGTGAATTCGTTGTCTCAAGTCCCAACTTTCAAACTTTCTCAATGGTTGGCTTGATTGTACTCTTTGTGGTTCTGGTATTTCTCTTGGTCACGCAATCTATACTGAAATTTATTCGTTCCCACCACACCCAGGATAGTCCATCTGATAACAGTCCATCTGATAACAGTCCATCTGATAACAGTCCATCTGATAACAGCAGATTGATGCTTTTCAAAGCATTTCCCGCAACTCAATTATTCCGTCGCATTTATGAGACTAAGGGAGATAAATGGGAGTGCACTGTCCACTATCCCCCAAAGAGAGATACCACAGAGTTCAAGTGGAAGAAATGCGGAAATCAACCTAACACCCATTGCAAGGGGCATATCTATGGCGGTGACGGGGAAAATCAAACACCATCAGGACAAAATGACGGCAAAAGTTTGGTCATTCATACAGTGGAAGAACAGAATACCTAGCTATGGTTGTAGAATCAACTCCTTTTCATGTATTTTGCTTCTTCATCATTGATATTATCATAACATAGCTGGAGTGAATTATGAAAATTGAGAGAAATTGAAAGCTATCATCTGGACTAGCTTTTGTCCATTGATTTTAGGGGAGGCCTTCCTCTCCATACTTGAGACATTGCCCCCTTATCTACAAAAAATCTCCCATCTGGCCACAAATGTCGACGGACTCATAATTCAGACCAAAGCCTCGGACCTCAGGAATAATTCGATAGTAGAAATTGGCGCTATAACCGGCTTCAGCAAAGCCAATAAAGTCAGTCATGTCATATAACTTGCTTGTGGCTGCCCAGGCAGCGGCAGCAAAGCCTGACATTTCTTGCTGCTGAGAGTACGAGAGCTTAGACTTGGCTCTTGTAGTCTAAACACGATCACATTAGCATTAATTAATTATGGTTAACAGTATGCTTACATAGGATATTTTAAAGCCCGAGCCAGGGGGCACGCGCTTACCCAGTTGGCCGGTAGGACTCTCCCCAACTGGCAAGTGTAACATCGTATTTCCATCAGCAAAGTGATTGACTATGATGTCTTGCTTTGTATTGGGGCTGTGAGGACCCGTGATACCCGAGAAGAGGACGCGGCTCACTAAGGCAGGGTCGCCGTCTCGACGTTGAAGGATTTCCTCCTTATCGTCAAAGTATAGGCTTGAGATGGCATCATACACTAAGTTGTCGGTGCTATCGTTAAGCACATTGACCCACCAATCCACATAGCCGGCATGTATATTGCTGTCATGGCGCTTCCTTGCGTCGGGGAGTATCTCAGGTACAGCGCCAGCATAGTGGGCTGCAGCTGCATATATTAATGAGAATCCGGTCTGAATAATATACACTAGAGCATCGCAGTCACTTCCATGAGCATAGGCACAAACAGCACGGGTGAGAGCTGTTGACATAGACGATGCTATATATGGTTTGTCAGAGGATACGAAGGCCTGGTTTAGAGGCCAGAACCTACGTCATGTTGCTAATTCCAATGGATCGAATGACATGGTGGATGTTCCG
Organism: Trichoderma oligosporum; assembly: GCA_015266385.1. Lineage (NCBI taxonomy): Eukaryota > Fungi > Ascomycota > Sordariomycetes > Hypocreales > Hypocreaceae > Trichoderma > Trichoderma oligosporum. The sequence goes on along the minus strand of JACBYL010000529.1, from coordinate 17,171 downwards.
GCAAGTGATTCGCTTCTCTAGCTCTCTCCGGTTCAAAGCAGCGATTACCTCGTGCTGAGGATTGGCGCTGCCGTTGCCTAGGTCTGTCAAATCATCAACAACAGGGGCCGCGATTACAATCTGACTGGCTAGGAAGGCTACAACAGCTTGACGAAACTTCATCTTGAGCTGCAGTACAATAGCCCCAAGAGGCGGAAAGAAAATACTGCCGCCTATCACATATATTTCATAGTGGCAAACTGTACTATTTTCTTTCCATTGCATACATGCTGGAGGTAGTCAAACCAGAATACAGAGTATATGACTACCTTAACTGTTTGTGCTCATTGTTGTCTCGCGAGAATCCCTTCTGCACTAATATAGTAGTAGTATTGTGCTTGGGGAGGCAAACAGCACAGACAATTCTAGAGCATGCTACAGCTACATCAAATTCTAGCCGTGCTGGGGGGAAGAGCAATTTTCCGGTCCGAGAAACTTGGATCACGAGCCACTTGAAAGAAAACTTATGGAAACTATCAATGAAAATCGTGATTGCCTCGAACCTTTTTCTAGCCACCGTTGCATTATCATCATTCATCCGAAAACTTGGCTCTTTACTAGGTACCTTGAAATTCAACCTATCGATACACAGCTTTAAGGCACATGGAACACAAATTAAAGCAGGCGAATCCTCTGTTGGAGATATCTGACTTGAAAGATGAATCCTCTTACATAGCGCCCTCATCCGTTCCTAATAATGAGTGTTTTACTATATCGGCGCAAGCAAGAAACACTTTCTTAAGTGCAGTTCGTGCCTTTGGCCGGGATAAAAACAGGTAATAGCTCTTATACTCTTCTTATATGACCTATGAAACTGAAAACCTTGCTAAATTGATGTTCGAAAACTTAGCCCACTCTACATTAATGTTGTTGTCCCTCCCTTAGTTTATTATAGCTGTAAAGTTAGCGGAGGCTCAAACTGTGGCGACCTGGCCCATTGCGTGTCGATCTTTTTAACACTGTTGTACTTGGCCGCGATGCATTATGCTAGCGAGAGAAAGGAGATAGAAACAAGAAAGAGTTAGAATGCTCTATAGCTTAAATTGTTGGCATTAGCTTACGGAGAACAACTCTTGAAATTAGAAAGCATTGTCCGAATCATTAAACATTCCCTTACACAGAGATGTAGCATAACCATGCTCGTCACGAGCCTAGATGTTGCATATAGCATAGTTGTATCTGAAAAGGCAAAACATTACGCTCCATTCTCAATATGATTCTAGTATAATGAAGTGCGATTCTCATAGGCAAATTGACATTTAAGCAAAACTTTGAACAATCCGGCCATGATTGTTTTAAATAGCTTCCAATTATAGCGGGTACATTCATTTCCTCTGATAATAGCCTGTGATGATACTTTGAGGAAACTGAGGCCATGAGTTATTTAGTTGATATTTTGAGTTGTAGTTGTTGTTACTTATCAGTGCTATCACAACGTTCCCATCATCACAGCAAATGCATCAACCAAAAGATAGAGCTCGACGAAGTGATAGAGGCCGCTAATAGGATTGCTGATTATTTACTGAATTATTGCACTATAATCTCTCCCCACTGCATAAAGAACAAGAATATAACCCTTCTTAGTTAAAAAAAGACCTAGCGCCATAGGTAATAAGAATGCTAGCAACTACATCGAGACCATTTTGAATAACAATTATTGCAGCTGGCTGTTAATACAGATCCAACGTATTAACGTATTCACAATCCTTAATTAATGAATTAACTCCGAGTAGCTATATTCCAGATAGCCTTAGATCCATCAACAGAAAAGAGGGTGGCATATTAGTCTCCTAATTTCAGTATCTATAGCTAGCGAAACTCGACAGGCGAAGCCAGTGAGCCTGTAGGATGATACTTTAATGTTAAAGTCAGTCGGATAGAAGATTTAGGAAAATAGGAAAGAGAATGAATGAAGACGTAGCAGGAGGGATATCTATTGGTACCCACCTCAAATAACCTTATACATGCGGTGCTTCCCTAGGCTGGGCTTTCGCAAGTCCCTCAAGTAGTTCACGTGGCGGTATTCGTTGAATACCGCTTCCACGAACATATATAGAGGTTGGACTTGGGGAGTGTCCCTCGCGATTCTTGATTATCCGGTCTAGAATGATTCCTGAATCACCCCCTTCTTCTCTTCCCTAGCAATCCTGAAAAAATCCATAAATCTCTTCCCATATGACTTAGTGTCGACCTGCACGCGTAAATGCTTTTCACGCCGCTCTTGCTCGCGTTTTATATACTTCCGCATACAGTTAAGATTTTTCTCAATCTCGCGTACATACTTGACGAATTCCTTCTCATAGCTATTTGGAAAAACATATAATGCTGTACTCAATGGTTCTGCTGGCCACTTGATCTTCAAGATGTTGGTAACTCGCTGGAACTCACGCCTTTCGGACTCTACTTTTTTAAGACGATGTTCCCACGCATCCGGGTCTTTGGTGCTCGCTTCGGCCCATTTGCCCTCCTGGGCCTTTCGGTTGTCCCTCCTTTCTCTCCAGTTATCATCATAAAAAAGTCTGTTCCGAATTCTCTTGCGTTTTTCGACTGATTCGCTCTGTGTCTCTTCTAAGAAGTTTTCAGGAATCTTGTCCCGGCTCGCCTCCATGGCTTTAACCTGCCGTTGGGGTTGCTTGCTCTCCTGGTCTTTGCCTTTCGTCGTTGCTTGCGTTAGCGTGGCGAAGCAATCATCATCAACTCTAACTGGTTCCAGGACTTTCAGCTGTGGTATGGGTGCTTTTTTACTAGAGCAATTGCTATCGAAGAATTTTTCGCAATTAGGGCAGAAGAATTCTTCATTGGTGGTGCTGAAGGGGGTTCGACACTTCGTACAGCTCTCGGCTTGCACAGACTCTGGGCGCTCAGTCAGGGCAAGTGAATATGGGTTTGCCATCAGGTTCCCTTGATATAGTGTTACAGTCTTATTCGCTTTAAAGACCTCGGATGTAGCTCTAGTGGCATCGAGGGTCTCCTCTCGGAAACTGGCGGAATCGCGGCTTGCTCTATTGCTAGATTCATCTCGACTTGTATAATCATCGCTGAAATGAACGCTTCTTGCAGTTTCGAGACTCTCTGTGTCATCGTGACGCGCTGTCATAATGGCTCTAACAATTAGATTAAGGAGGATATTGCTAATGGCTCCATCTTTATTAGTGATAGAGTCACAAGTGTACTGTCCCCCCTTAGAATCATGGTCGTCTTGATGTGCATGAGAATGTGAGTCCTCGTATCCATGTTCATATGTTTTGCCATCGCCGTGATTATAGTCATGATCGTTACCCTCATCCGCAGAATCGTCATCCTCTGAGCTCACGCCGTCCAACCGAAATGTATGCTCGAGTTTGTGAGTGACAGACCCAGTTTTCAAGGCAGTATCGTAGTTGACTATCACGGTTGCGATATCGTTTTCGTCTGCGTTAGACCCAGTTTGAATGATCTTAGACCTAGACTCAATGATGTCTTTATTGTTTGAACTAGCATTGAAAATGTTTATGACAGGTGCAATATCGGCTTCGTGTGCGTTAGATCCAACAGGTATGTTAGACGCAGACTCGAAGTTACAATCGCCGGCAGTGTTATTAGCGTCTGATTGATCATCTAATCTATTTATTAAGTTTTAGCATCTAACCTGCATAAATATTATTGGAACCTATAACATAAAACACGTACTTGTAAAAGTATCGACCAAGTTCACTGTCTGCATCAAGTCGTATATTATGCCTGTGGGCTAAATGACTTCGGAAGTTATCGGCTCTGGACCATAATTCTTCCTTAAGAGAGCAAGTGCCATGGTAACAGATATACTGAGGGTTGTTATTGTCGTATTCGTTGTGGACTGCTCTTTTATGTCCAACCAGATCATTAAGCGTTTTAAACCCCTGATCGGCCTTTACGCATGTTTCATAGGTGCACTTGTAGGGTTTGGTATGTCTGCAGGTGTGCTTCCTATATTTCATTAACATCTAAATAATATAAAAATAGAGTGAGCTTATAAGGCATACCTGAATTCTGACCTTGACTTAACAGAGACCCCACACTGGTCACATCGATATCCTATATGGGAAGCTTGATAGTGTGGAATTTGGGGTGGCTGATATGTTGGTATGATGGTGTTGATGTTTAAATCACTAAGATGCTGCTCTGTTGACTGAGAATCTTTGTTCGTCTTCAATACTCCTGCACTTGCTTGGAAGTCAGCAAGCAAGGAGCCATTGGTCAACACTGTAGCCCAAGGATCCGGATTGGGAGTTGGGGCAGGCTGCCCACTTGAAGGAGATGGATCCCTCAAATGAGTTAGCACATGTATCATAAGAAGTGGACACAAAAATTGCATACAACGGTGTGGGCGTTGACGATGTAGTAACGAATTTCCAACGGTCCTTTAAAGATGCAAACCAAGCATGCTCCATGGCCTTTTTCGACGTGAGGCGCTTATCAGGATTAGGCTTCATGAGCGAGCGAATGAAGGACGTGGCATCTGAGCTTGTATTTTGTTTGCTAAGATTTTCCCAGGGGAACAAGTCTGCGTTCACCAGATAATTAATGAGCGCCTTCTGGGTAGGAAAGGCGGCCGCTTGGGTAATCATGCGGTAGGCCATCTCGCCGAGTGCCCACATGTCGGCCGCCTGGTGGTTAATAGCATGAGCAGTTAAAATGCTCGGGTCATAGAAGAGGAGTTCCGGCGCCATGTATGGAGTTGTGTCCTTGACACTTGTCGTCGCCTGCACTTCAACACGCTTACTTACGCCAAAGTCACTAACCTTGACCCACCATTCACTCTTCGGTGGCTGGGACCTGATAAGCACATTCTTGAAAGATACATGCAGTAGTTAGAACGATGTAGTATTAAAAGAGATGGGTAATGGAGAACCTACACCAGGCTTGATGTCCCGATGAGCAAACCCCTCTCTGTGCATATAAGACAGTCCTTCAAGCACTTGGAACGATATCTCACGTGCATCCGCCTCGTCCATGGGCCCATTCTTGGCCATATAGTTCTGTAGGTCGCCAAGTGGGAAGTATTCCATGGCGATGTAGAGACTAGAATCGGTGTTGTACCAACCAAGGAGTTTGACAAAGCACTTTGAATACTGCGCGCACGACAATCAGCGTTTCCGTTGAATAACCAAAAACAAAAAAAAGAACACACCAACCTACACATTTTTGCGAGAACTTTGCAATAGCTTCCAGCTCAGTCATGTAGCTGTCCTTTTGTCTCTTGAATTTCAGTTGAGAAATGACCTTGACAGCACGCCTGTTGTATCTTCGTTTCCCGCGGACGCACTCCTGTAGCCAGACGTCACCGCAACCGCCGTGGCCCAGATGGTCCGTTGTCCGCCAGTATTCCGACCGCCATATTGATCGATTATTATTCTCGTCGTCTGAGTCGTCATGGTAGTGGATTGTGAAGTCGTCTTGGAAGGAAGTGTTGAGGCGACTGTCCCGAACGAGGTCCGGCAATCGTGACATCGCGGGGCCGGTCTGACGGGATCCGTCGGCGGTTGTGGAGAGTGTAAGTGGCACTAGAAGACAGCTAAGAGCAAGAAAGTGTCACCAGACAAGTTGATATCCCATAAATTATTAAAAAGTAGAGCTAGATCTCTGTAGGATGGATATTGAATCAATAATTAGCAAATGAAGTATTGAATCCGGATTGGACATGAATCCTTTGCCGCTGGAATAAGGCTCTCAGAACCCAGGGGCGGGGTTGCTACCTGTAAGGCGGCGGCTATGTGCAATTCAGCCTCATATATGAAAGAGACAATGTTATGCCCAGTATGCATGCCTGATAGCGCTGCAATGACAAATATCACCAGCTGAACGACCCGTTGATTGATTTGAGCTCGTTGCTTAGGAATTGTTGGAAATGACCGACCCTTTGAGCATCCTCGGCCTTATTGGCACTATAGATACTGCCTATCACTGGGGAAGAGAGCTTGTCGCACTATGCAAAGCGTTTGCAAATGCTGAAACTCGACTTTATGAGAGCGTCGTGCGCGTCGAGGCTTGTTGGCTAAAGATCCAGATGCAACTTGAGTTTGTACGCAGATTGGAGCCTCAACTAAATGACTGGCACAAAAGCATTCAGCAACAGACGCTGGAGGTCCTACTGCACAAGCTACAAGCCGCTAACACCAAACTTTCAGACTTGATCAAAAGGTCTAATGCTCTGCCGAATGGCGTCGGCGAGGGGACCATCATCGTTGAGGTCAAGCGGCTGAAGTACGCGTCTGTGAGAGACAGCCTCGTCGAGGCAATTGCCGATCTAGAGGTTTGGCAGGGCATCTTTGACCCCAGCTGGTTTTTGATGATGAAGATTGCTGGGCCTGAGGTCGACCAGCAGCTCTACATCATGTCGCAGAAAAAGTTGGTTTCCACGCACAAGGAGACAACGGCAGCAGTCCCTACTGTGCAACACTTGCGCCGCGCACTCAGGCCTATCAACAATGATACCACTCAAAAGACTGTCTTCCTACCTCCAGATGGACTCATCACCGAAAGCGTCCAAGGTCTTGCTTACAGCCCGGTTCGCATAGCCCGCCGAGCTAACACTGGCCAACTGGTGATACTCGACGCCATCACTTGCATCTCCAAAGCAAACATCAATTCTGCAATTCGTGACATTCGGAATTTCGCAAGACGTCTACAACAAACTGACCCTTTCACCTTTGGCTTATTACAATGTAAGGGAATTATAAGCGAGGAAGACTCGGATGGTACCGACATGAAGGCTGGGACAGTTAAACCACCGACGAGTCTCTCCTTTGTTTTCCGTTTGCCTTCAACGCATCCACATGTACAGAGTCTGCGCCATCGGCTGCTTAGTGGACCAAGCGGCGAACATGACTCTTTATCGGCACGCTTCGACCTTGCGAGACAATTGGTTAAGGCAGTTAGTTATGTGCATCTGTACGAATTCGTGCATAAGAACATACGGCCCGAGACAATACTTATCCTTAGCAAAAGAAACCACGGATATGCTAGTTCTGAAGAACTCAAGGAGGCTGGAGCGTATTCTGAAACAGCTGTGTTGGTGGGCTTTGATGTTCTCCGCGATGCTGAGGGCAAAACGCACCGTCTTGGAGATGATGATTGGGAGAAGAATCTGTACCGCCACCCACAGCGGCAGGGCAAGACTCTGGAGACAGACTACAATATGCGGCATGATATTTACAGTGTAGGCGTCTGTCTGCTCGAGATTGGGCTGTGGGAGAGCTTCATCGAATATGACGAAGTCGACGAGAAAGAACAAGAGGCACTTGATCAATCCTCCCTAGTAACAACAATTCTTAAGCCATTCAGTCTAGGCTCTAAGTTAAGAATAGAAGGTGATACTATGGGTGGATCTGAATTGTTAAAGTCTCCTGAGCGGGTCAAAGACAGTCTACTGGATTTAACAAAAGGCAACTTGAGGCGTAAGATGGGTAATAAGTACAGTAAAGTGGTAGAGACATGCCTGACGTGCTTAGACCAGAATAATGAAGCTTTCGGAGATGAGAAAGAGTTCCAAGACGTAGATGGAGTTGCTGTAGGGGCTAAATATATAGAGAAAGTCATACAAAAACTTGGCGAGATATCTATCTAAAGTTTTGTAGTTTACCAGGCAACAACTCGAGAGTTATAGAGTAACAATTACGACTAGTAAAACAAAAGATCTACACAACATATTTCAGAATCTCTCTATCATAAAACCTCAAAGAACCAGATCAATACAAATTGTCCTGAATTAGCAGCACGAAAAAAAATAAAGGTAAAAAAAAAAGTAAAAAAAACATACAACAGCCGGTGTTCGCCAGTGGTCACCCACCTGACTACTAATCTGCCTCTCATTGGCTTGACTCTGGGAGAGCAGACGGGATCCCGTATATTCCAATGGATATGGTCGTATGTGATAGAATGAGTTGCGTATAGAGGTTATATCATGGCAGGTAGGTATAGCTATTATATATATAAAAATAAAAATAAAAAATATATAACAGCTGGTGTTCACTAGTGGTCATCTACTTAATTATTAATCTACCTCTCATTAACTTGACTCTGGGAGAGCGGACGGGACCCCGAATTTTCCACTACCTATGGTCATATGTGCCTGGTGGGCGACGTAGACTACCTTACGACTTACCAGCCTGGGGAAGCTACTGCTTTTTAACATGGATATTACAGAGAGTACCTACCTAGTCATGCAGTGGAAAGAAAACACTGGAATGATGGCTGTACTAATATCTAGCACCCCCGACTTGGCTTAAACGGCCGCCCAGACAATTCGTGCATAACGCTGCAAATCTTCAGTAGGTATAATGACATCTCCCTCTTGTGGGCCTGGATCTCTCAGAAAGAGCAGCCGGAACGAAAGCACCAAGTCGCTTCTATCGACTTGATATGAACCAGTAGCCGGATCCTGTGTGATGGTGATACTTTGCTGTAACACAGGCTGACTGGCGCCAAACGTTGCTGCCCTACTAGTTGTTGTAGCGCCAGGGCGGGTCGCAGCTTCTTCCTCCCATCTCTCGATGAGAATCTGTTGAAGACGGTGGTCAAACTTGGCAAGCAGGACAATCTTGACCTGATGGTCTGATGCGGAAAACCACCATCTCATGTCGTCTCGTAGGGCATACAAGGATTCGGAATCCCCTGCCTCGATGACCAGGGTTGGCCAGGCATGTTTATCGTGGCGTACTGACATTGGGCCACCACTTGAGTCGCCTTCACCACCGTCGCCTCCAGGGTGATCTTGTGGACGAAAGGTCGCACTCATAGTTGGTTTCCAGATATCTTGCGCTATTGGCCCGATCTTGGACAGGAAAGCCTGGTAGATGCCCGCGTGGAGTGCTTCATGTAGGACAGTAGGTATTGTGATGAATAAAAGTCTCCTGTCGGCATGATAGCGTCGCAGGCGGAAACCGCGACGTTCTAGACAGCTGATTTCCTCAAAATCGGCAGGAGAAACATCTGATAATGAGTAGTTGATATAGAATATCCTAGGGATATAATTGCCGCTAGATGGTAAATACTTACTTTGGACAATGAGGAAATCGCCTGGAACCTGCCTAACCACCTGGCGGAGCTCTTTGACGTTTGTATATGTGATTGTCGGCGACTGCTCCTCATGCGAAGCTAGCGACACCGACGTAGGAGGAGTAGAAACCGGCAGGTCTGGCGATGCCATGGTGTTTAAATTCCCGCGCGAGAGAAAACTTGGTGATTGAGGGTTTTGCTTGGGAGTTTTGCTTGGGAGTGCTGAAACTTGGAGGCTTCGCTGATGGAATAGGAAACTCGCGTAGAAGCTTGACCTATATATAGTCGCGTCACGTGACCTACGAACAGAACCCAGGATGTGGAAAACGGAGCGCGCCTACAGAGTACCGTCATCACACTGACCTAATCTTGGTGCGGGGTTGCGTTGGTTAGCCATCAAAAACGGAATCATGCGACTCCAAATTCGGAGTGTTGGGCTACGGAAAACGGGAGACTCTGCACTCAAGAGAAGTGCTTGACGGGATCCCGTATATTCCAATGGATATGGTCGTATGTGTTCGATTGAACAGCATAGTCACTTTATGAAGAAATCCTATAAACAACAAGTCAAAAAAGAAAAAAACATACAACAGCCGGTGTTCGCTGGTGGTCACCCACCCAACTACTAATCTGCCTCTCATTGGCTTGACTCTGGGAGAGCGGACGGGATCCCGTATTTTCCAATAGATATGGTCGTATGTGCTTGAGAAGGCTATAGCACTGCTTTATAAAACTAGACGACCTATAAAAAATATAAAAAAGAGATATAAATATATAATAGCTACTGTTTGCTAGAACGGTATTCATTATCCTCCAAAAATAGAATCGTGTAACTCTAAATTTAGACTTTCAGAAGGTAAAAAATAAAAGATATTAAACTTAAGAAAAGAGCTTGACAGGACCTTGATTTTCCCACTACCTATGGTTGTATATGCTAAGTTGGCTTCTTTACTATCTGATTAAAGTATTAACTATAGCTATGCCAACCTCTACAGCAACCTTCAACCTCAACAACCTTCTTTTTATATCTACAAATACCCCTAACCTTTAGTATAGGTATCGACTTTGTTGACATGTCAGAAATGCACTTCCAAATTGCTTCACACTCATCAAACGCATCCAGGAGACCCAGCTTGTCATACTACTATTATGACCACAGGTCGAGAACAAGTCACAGGACCATTTGATCTAGCCAGCACAGCCTCATTCTCTCTAGAACGAAGCCGCTACCGCAGCTAGGAGTCATTCTACTTAGCGAACTCGCGTTATTTTTCCTATCTAAAGAGAATAGGATTCTATTTATATCCCACGTAATCGGGCTAAAGTCCGGTGGAAGTATTTTTCCTAGCTTCTTTCCTTACCCGGAAAGTAGGCCGCAAAGCCTCATCAAGCTATCCTCTTTACTAATATACACCTATTAACCCAGGCTTACTACCTTAGGAACTCTTACCCGCTATTAGGAATAGGGGTCAGAGCGTTATATAAAACCTCTGTATTTCTTTTTTCCTTTATTATTTCCTATCTCTTTCCTTATATAAACAGAAACGCCCTGAATGAGGCCACAGCCTTGGCTTGGGCCGACCTTATCGCCTACCGAGGACTATGACCGTATCTGGTTTGGGTCGTTCATAATACAAAGAAAGAAAGAAAGAAATAGTGAGCAATATATAACCATTACTAGAAGCAAAGGGCGCCTGGAAGAATGTAAGATGCTTCTGTTCAGGCTACGACATTACTGGATGTATATGACATGGGAATAAACCTACTTCCAGCAACCCGGTGGCGTTTTTTATATATATAAGGGTTGAACTCCAGTGAGTGTCCGGTAAGTACTTAATGTGGCTGCAGGATTGGATTGGCTGTGGAATATCTTCTGGCAAGATCCAAATCATTAGGCTTCAACACAGCACAACTATGATAGTTCGCAGCAAATAGGTACCCAGGCAAACTACATATATTGATAAATATTCTGCCTTACTGCGCCACAAATTGGGCGCAATTATTGGCTCGTCAGGAAAACGCATTTCCCACATTCTAAGGAAGACACCACGCATAGATCGTATCTTCTGATTTCATCAATCTATCGCGACATATCTTCTCTCTAGAACTCTTCGCGCATACTTTGTGTTGTTTTGATGGGAAAAGAGCATTGAATTTTGCTACAATATATGCTGGGCTTATACTTCAAAAATGGATGCACCTGGTACAGCAACCAATCTCACACAGTCATTCGCCCAAGTTGTCAATTACGCAGCAGCCGTTGTTAATGCATCAAAGAATCGGAACGATTTGATCCGGGCCGTAACAAATTGTGAATTAGTCTTACAACAACTTAAATGTGCAGCGAATGCATCTACAGAAGATGCGGCTTGGATAAATACAATCAATGCGCTGGAAAGACCAGATGCTCCCCTTGGGCGAATACAGTTCATTCTGGACCAAATCAAGCAGGAAATTGAGCCCAAAAAAGGTCTCAGAAAGGCTGTTCAACGGATCAGATGGCCGTTGAGGCAAAAAGAGCTGAATGAGATGCTTATCGAAATTGAACGGGAGAAAAGCAACCTGCAGCTGATAGTGGCAAATCATACTCGTCAACTGGATACAGAAATACGAAACATTTCCCATCAGCACAAGGATCAGCTTCTTTCGCTTAATGGCCTGGTATCTAACATGAAGGACAATATGTCTCATCTTGTTCAGCCACAAAATAACCCACCGAGCCAAGGTGATATATTGTCACAACAGCGGCTGGTGTCTACAATGGGAAGACTGACCATCAGTAACTCCAATAATGTTTGTACTATGGATGCTCGAAACATGAATAATATAATTTATCCCCTGTTATGCCTCATGCCGAGCTTGTTGAAGATATTGCCACACATAGCGAATAGGAGCGAACTGAATCTTAAAGCAGCTGACGGCGAATGGTTGAAAGACGAGTTTCAACAGCTTTTGAGTTCTGCTCATCTTGCAGGTGCGAGAGGCCAGGCAAAAGAAGTTGGATGCAAACACAGTTGCTACTCTACGAATGAACCTACAGCCTTTGGAGTGAAAAGGAAATGGAAAGCTGACGATGAAACAAGAGATAGTGTGGGAATGGCACGCAAGAGGAGGTACAATCATTCAGCGAATTTTCGCCTTTGCAGCACACGAGGAGTCAAACGTATCTCAAGACGTTATGCAACTCCGGTGGGAATGCTTGTTATTGAAACTGAACTTGAACAGGATGATACGACTTTCTCTATAATTTTCTCCTTTAATCCGGATTCTAATATCCTTCCACATTATCGCATTGGCTTTATGACGATGTTCCGCCGTCACCTAGACCAGCAAAGTATCCAACGCTGCCTAAGAACATATCGTGTCGTGGAGTGGGAAGGATCTGCATTCGAAGCGATTTCGAGTGGGGATCTCTGTGGTCTGAAAACCCTTCTAAATGACCGGGTTGCTTTCCCTACAGATCGATTGCTGGACACTGGAGACACATTAATTGGTGCAAGTATTCATTGCCTGCATAAGAACCTTTATCAATGATGCTAACAACATAATAGCATGCATGCCGAGAGCTTCAGCTACCCGCTTGCGAATTTTTGCTCGTATCCCTCGAAGGGACTGATCCTTGTGAGACCGATAGGTATGATATATCCTTGATCATTTGAGCTTTACTGATGCTAACAGTGTAAAGCGAAGGGATGAATGCGCTGCGTCAGCTGGTTCAGGGGTTTCAGGACGAACTTCTCCTTGACACCATAAATACCGAGTCAGACGCAAGGCGACGAGTTGTCATGAAGCTACTCCAAAGCGGATGTCTTGAGTATGAATCCTGGGATGAACGCGATGTTGAAGATGGCTGTCTGCATCTTGCCGGATTCCATGAACAGTCGACGTTCCCCACTAATGAGCTATCAATGATAGTTTCATCATTCTTAGTATTTGGGGCGGGGCTGGAAATCCGCGATATTTTTGGCAAGACTCCCTTGTTGGACAACCTTGCCATCCCCGGCGCGATGGGATTAGGCATTGTCGACGGCCTTCTGAAAGGAGGAGCTGATGTAAAAGCAGTGGACAGCGAAGGCAACGGCGTCTTTCATCTCACTCTACTAGCCTGTCAGAAAAACCCAGACAGCCTCGAAAGGAAGTTGCAGCTGTTGATAAAATACTATTGTTTAGCTGACGCTGACCTCAGTCTGACAAATCACCAAGGCTACACTGCCTCCGACTTTGCTTTAACGCGGCGATTATGGCCTATTTGGTGTGATTTTGCCCAAAAACAGATCGGGTTGTCAAAGGCCTTGATGGCAGACCGCATGTCAAAAGTTCAATATGAACAGCAAATGAATCGTCCAAGAGAGCCTGCGAGTCGAGAAAAGGCATCAAAATTTACTTTAATCCCCCCCGGCGGCTTTCCGAGTGAGGCAACCACTCCAGCCTCGATTGGTCCAGAATCGGATATGTGTCACGAAGTTGAAATTTACCAATGTCCTTGCGCCCTTGCTTCTATTCAGTTCGTGCATTGGGAAGCACAGGAAGCTCGTGGACAGCAACTTCCGGGACTCCCACGATGCTCCGCTTGCGACGGTTTCATTCTTCCCAGAGATATGGAAGCCCGAAAACAAAGCGCTTATAGGTCATGGGTCGAAGGATATTATTCATAATATAAAAGAAACAAAACCTTGGATAAGGAGGTATAATTGACTGTTTGGTGTCTTGATCGGCTTATATGCAGAAGATTTTTTATCATACAATTACAGAGTAGATCTCTTATCGTAATATTACGTGCTATTGTATTCAGCTAAATAAGTGTATCATAAGACGACCGGTTACTAACAAAGAGGTTGGCTTGTGATGACTGTGGTAAGTAATTGATGTAGCTGTATTCTTGTCTTCTGCCCTTTCCCTAAATGGTTCATTCTCGTATTGTTTGTACACCCTTACCTTATGATGGCAAAGTTTTTACAAAAACGCATAAAATTACAACGGTAAATACATAGCTGATCTATCGGTTCAGTTGCTTCTATTCTAGAAACAAAATATATTGTGATTGACAAATATCAGGGTCATGGTTGACTACTTGTCCTGCTTTCAGTACGGATCTTCAACTGCTCGCAACGTAATCTTCCAACCAAGCAAAAACGATATGAATTACATGTACTCTGACTGCCATAATAATAAAGAGTTAATTGCGAAATACAGGTTTAGTCTTGACGCAAAAGGGGCGGACAAAGATTGGAAAGACGAATAATACATACATCCTCTATCCTCATGTCCCCGGATACGTCCTTAAAGAGAAACAATGAGCTAATTTACAATCTACACTGGTGCTAATGGTGGTAGTCTTCAATACGCGTTCATTCAAATCAGATTTTGCGGTCCAGTGTGATCGATATATTACCTCTCAGGAGAAATTGGTCAAAAAAAAAGTTAGGTACAAGAATATTCACATATCGTTATCTCATTTAAGGATCATTACCATATGCAGTTAATAGCATTCATATAGAAAATAAAGCCTTGAATTTTCTACTGCCTATAATTGCATATACAACTATAAATCATTTAAGATGAATAATTTGTCTTATTTCCTTTATTTAGTCAAGGAGAAACATTCCTCTTTTTATATTAAGCCGGACTACTCCGTAGTCCCAGCTTAGTCGCTAATCCTTGCTCTCTATCAATCGATCATGAGGCCGGTCAAAAAGCCTCACTAAACCAGGTAGAAGATGTCTAGGCGCAAAGGAACACCCGGTGCACTTGGCAAACGAGGTCAGCCGGCGCAGAAAAACAGTTGCTATTGAAGGAGCCATCCGCATTGTTCAGCCATAGCGGGCCACCGCAGCCTTGCAATGTATAGCTGAACCCGTTGCCCTGGAGCGGGTGAGGGGTTATGTTGCATGGGCTCTCGCCTATATGGCTGATCGCGGTCCAGGCACAGGGGTCGGTACCATCAACCCACATCACTAATAGACAGTAGGAGATATTAGATATAGAACTGCCTGGGGATAAGAGATAGTCAACAACGTGCCATTGAAAGTGCCGGCAGTCCCGATCGCAATAGCAGCCTTAGCACATGTTGTAGATAAGGCCAAGGCTAAGATAGTTGGAAGAAGGCCCCGTATAAAGAACATTGTAAAAGGTAGAAGTTTTCATCAAATAACTAGAAGAGAACTTATTTACTTAATTGCTCAAGGAATAGGTTTGGTAGCGTTCTTATAAATAAACACTAGGGGCTGTGGATAGTTTTTATAATATTTTCCAAGTTGAATAGAGAGTGAAACTACCTTGGATATATATAAGACCTTTATATATCGAGTCTTTCTATTCGCATGACCATACAAAAGGTACTAAGAAATACTTATAGCCATATATTGACCAATTCAATAGTAGGCAATAGTAGGTTAGCCTTGCTTGGCATAAGCAGATATTGCCTTTTCCGGCACTACTAACTTAATGTTAAATAAGCATAATTGGGTAGAAGATCTGAGAGGATTCTTAATAAAGCTGAGGAGGCATAGTCCACGCGGGGTCGTTAGTGTCAGTCACAAGGGTAAATCCTTTATAAATTCAATATATATGAATGCTGCATTAACGAATTAAATTATTGTCTGGGATTGGCCCTAATCTTCTTTCATCTAGTCTATAGTCCTTCCTTTACCATTCACCTTCCCCTTACGTCCTATATATAATTAATCCATATTCGTTGCGTTCGTCGCATTACTTACTTGTACTAAGGATGTCATAAGCGCATTAGGGCTGACGTACTAATAAGTCATGCCCATCAAAAGGTTAGGTGTACCCAGAAGCTATTGAGATTTATATTTCAACCGCTGCTACCTCGATAGGTTTCTAGCTCGCGGCAAGGGCTCTTTATAGCTCTGGCTCTATTCAGCGGTTTAGCTCCTATATTGACTGCAGAGGTTCTTTACTCTCATTTCCATGTTCTAGATTTTGACAGCCATTTTATCTAGTAGGAGAGTGCCCTACGACGGCGAGTCAATAGCCGTTCGAACTTGATATAAATGGTTTAAACCCGCCGGCGTTTTATAGAAATTAGGGCATTAAATCACATCATCAAGAGCGCTAGCAGTCACAACCTTAGGACAAGCAAAGATACATAATACTTTTAAGCGACCCCAAACGCCCTTTAAAGATCCTATTTAATGTAAAAAGACCAATTCCACCACCCTCCAATAGCTCTTTACTTATATAGGGCCACACCTGAAGGGCAGCGCTTGCGCACTAACATCCAGTACAACTGAGATACATACAACGCTATCCCGTGGTTGAACTGGGTCAATTAGACACTTTGTTTCTCTTCACCAATCGCTAAACCGACGGTAAAGCTAGTAACCTTATAAAACTAGAGTGGCGACTTATCGACTCCGGCATGGTCTCAATTGAGTCGGCTAGTGTTGGTCTGGTGATTGCTGTTTCGCTATCAAGTGTGTTTACCGCCGAGATAGTACACAGGGGCATTATCACATCCAGTACCTCCGATAAGCATACCGGAGACTCTGCTCACCATTTTAATTGTGAGCAAAGGACTGAACAGTGGCAAGTGTTTTAGCGCGGGTAGATTAAACACTAAAATCGTAATCATAGGACTCCCAAATTTGGAGTCTTAGGACGCAAAAAAAATGAAGATATTAAACTTAAGAGAGCCTGTGTAACAACAATTAGAAGGGGTGCTAATTGAGCCAATGATCAAAAGATTCGCCAATGCTAGCACTTTGTGCTGGCATTGCCCCTTACAATAGCTTATAATAGATATCCCGTTACAAAACCTTACTCTATCTTTATAGCTTAATGTAAAGGGAAAAGGAACCAGTCATGTAGGCAGTCTTGATAATAATTGTTATGCAAGACTAATTCTTGAAGGAGAAAGAAGAGGGCTTTTTCGAGATAGGATTATATACTCAATAGCTAGAGCTAGGCCCTAGCGATGTCCTCGCTATTCTCTTCCTGATAGACGTCCGATACAGCCCCGAGGAGGTCTGCGGAGGCAGGATCACCGCTGGGTTCGGGTACTACTGTACCGTATTACCTCGCGAAATTCGACTTTACTTTAAGTGGGTTTACAAAGATGTATCTTATTTTAAACAACATACCATTCTACAATTGGA
>JACBYL010000528.1:0-13608 GCA_015266385.1 Trichoderma oligosporum | reverse complement strand
GGGGGAGGGAAATACGTACGGTAAGCTGTTAAAATAGCACAAATCGCCATGGCGATTAGGCCTACAGTCATGATAATGTCAGTAGTGGAGATGGGCATTTTTACGTATCTTGAATCGTTGCGTTGCGGCGGCGGTGGCGGCGGCGTCGATGAAGAGACAAGAAACAAAATAAAATACACAAGCTCGTGTCCATATTTGACTTGTCTCCCAGACTCATTAAAAGTTGCTCTTTCTTTACAATACTTGGGTAGGAGGCAGGTGTTGGGTTGGCAGTAACCAACGATATATGGCAGATCCAATATGACCAGTGTTAAAGTATTTTAATAAAAGAACGAAAGAGAAGCTCCATGAGTAGCAGCAGTATATATATAAGGGGTAACTATGAGTGACTTCTCAGTACAAGTTCCCATTCTTTTGAGCCTCTTTACAGAAGCCTAGGCGCCCGATAACACTTCCCTAAGGTTATAGATTTATATCATCTTCAAGCCATGTTATCCAAATTACAGTGGCTTCTAACACCATGGTGTGATTAAGACCCGTAGTGGCAGATCATGGCATGTACAGATCCGGCTGAACTCTACTTGTTTGTCCGATTCTTAGTAGTAACCTCACACTTTTACATATTCAAGGCCATAGTGGACAACAGGGATTTACATCAAATCTTCTTAATTGAGGTATTTTCTCATTCAAAAAAAAAAAAACAAAGCAGGAAGCTATACTTTACTCCAGCCATCTCTCAGCTTCGTGAAGACGCTTCGCTGTTTTGCGTGACTAGTCCCGGTCCCATGAGAGACATCCTCTGACCATAACTCCCGGATACTACCATGAGTATAATCCACATGGAGACCTACTACGTCAAACCAATATTGCTCATCTTTAGCTTTCACATGAGCCTTCCAACTAGCATCCAGTGGTGACCCTTCTATTCCAAAGTCGTGCCACGCCCGGATTGTTGCCTTTCGCTCATCGGTAGAAATCATGACCGCGAAATCTGTAAGGCAATGCAGACAAGAATTGAATACCCACTGGCCTGGTGATTCATAAGCTAATTCAACGCCATCCTCGAGCAAGGTAGCTTCTTTGAGCAGGATGGACCCTTCGTGCGGACTCATGATCTTGCACCAATGTACTATGACATTTATAGACGATTTTTTCGAGCTGCGAGATCCCACAAGTCCGCCCATTATTCGCATGTGCGGGCAGACTGGGATATGGCAGTTTAATTGGTCTGGGAAGAGTGGCAAAGCAGTATTCGTATTATTGATGATATTCCACTCTTCACGTAGGATAAACCGTTTATTAATAATCCTGGGCTCTGCGACATAAGACTCTGCAAGTTGCCATTGGAGTGAATACTTCGTATGCTCACACGTAAAAGTCTGCATCAGTGCCGCAAGGTATTGTTGATATACATTGCCCAGGCGCGAGAGCTTAAGTGCAAGTTGTATGTGGTAGTGCTGGACAGAATACTGATTGGTTTCAATTCCTCGGGAGCTTTTAAGGCTGCAAGGGACAGTCCTATACTTGGCAAGCATGTAGGTCGCTGGCACATCCGAGGTGTCAATAGGATGTAGTTTACAGCATTTTAGGCAGACCCAGCGATTTGGTAAAGTGTAAGCCAGCCCTACCCAAAATCCAATCTGATGTTCAAGGGACAGCTGTGGGAGCTCAATATCCCAGTCTCGAAGTAGGACTTGCCGAAGTGCTTTGCAGGTATGTGAAAGGAGGAATTTATCGTGCAAGGTCAGGTTATCGGTAATAAGAAGGAGAATGTCTAGCGGAAGCTGAATCTGATGTTCAAGGGACAGCTGTGGGAGCTCAATATCCCAGTCTCGAAGTAGGACTTGCCGAAGTGCTTTGCAGGTATGTGAAAGGAGGAATTTATCGTGCAAGGTCAGGTTATCGGTAATAAGAAGGAGAATGTCTAGCGGAAGCTGGAGAATGTCTAGCGGAAGCTGGAGAATAGCGGCGCTGGGGTCCTTTTGGTCGCGGCCTTTGCCTCCCAGTCGACGTAGAAGCCGTGAATAACGCATTTTAGAATACCTAGATTTCTAAGAAGTAGTAAATAGAAGTGAGGGGGCTTTCTAAGAAGGGACCGGCCCTTTCTATACTTTGATATGCTCCATGGAAGCTACGTAATCGTGCGCCAATGGCGTTTTCTACTGACCCGATAACACTAGCCAGATGGCTAGAAAACGCCGTGGCGTACGATCATAGAAATTCAAACTTTGGTCATAAAGAACATCTACCATCAATTTCCTTTTATCTAAGTTCTTGACTTAAAGATATCAATTAAAACACTAATACCGGCGTTAATGTTTCCTATATACTGATTAGACGTGACGTGGCGCTTCTGCTCAGCTACCACACTATGGCACTCGTCACGAGAATACATGTAGCTAAACAATTGTTCCTATCATGATAGCCATGATAGTACGTTACCAGCTTATGATTGTGAAACTAAAAAAGAACACAGAAATCAACATACAACAGCCGGTGTTCGCTGATGGTCACCCACTCAACTACCAATCTGCCTCTCATTGGCTTGACTCTGGGAGAGCAGACGGGATCCCGTATTTTCCAATGGATATGGTCGTATGTGATGGGTCAACCCTCTTGATCCGTTTATATCTCTGCATTGCAGCAGGTACATGCAGCTTATAGCTTCGCGTTTTACTGCAGTAGACAAACCTTCTACTCTCCCTGCGAGGCTCAAGGAAAAGACTGGTACTATGGTTCCTCGAAAACGCAAACCAAAGCAGCTCTTATAGCCCAGACCAGAGGCCCTACAAGTAAATAATGCAGCGCCAATACGGTACTCCATCCCATTGTAAGCCTCACCTATTGGCAATTGGCTTTGGGTTGCCTCTGGCTGGAATCAAATGACTCTTAATATAATGTTGGCCAGCGTGAGCAACCCTCGGAAACGATAGTGGCAAGGGTAACAGTGTCGCGACCGTGGCGCAATAAGCGCAGATAGTGTGTTCCAAGCTGAGATCCTAGCTTGGGCCTATCGGCGCATTGAAAATGATAACTCCCACCCGTAAGGAAATTTTTCTAGTAAAGATTCGTTCGTTCATCGCTTACGCATGCGAGCGTCCCACTCTCACCACTGGCATCATTGACGTATTTCATAGCCATCTCTTCTCTGCTTGGAACAAGGTAGTTGAAGTAGCATCTATCCAATAGGGTCTATTTTAGTCGTTAAGAATGTATCAATGATTGCAAATCCATGCGGTTTGGGCCTGCCTATCTTACTTGCCCTGGTGAGAATCGAAGAAAGAACGTTCAGAGGCAAGATGGTGAGTCTTAGGAAGAGACACTAGGCCACCCTGGCGAGCTAAATGAGGTGGGAGTGATCATTGACTACGATTTCATCCGATGTTGGAAGAAAGTTAGGGCTCATAGCCCGAATAGTAGCATCTCCGTATGCATGGAGAGCTTGCTGCCAGCACTTACCAGCTTCGCGTTCAAGTTGGAGGCCAAGGCACCCTTGAGCCTAATGATCGGGAAGGGGCATCGCTCTACATCTCAATGGCCCACCATACTTAAAACTTGTTTTGAGCAGTTGAGTAGCTGCGAGGCTGCCATTAGCTTACGCCAACCAGACGAGAGGAGGCAGCAGACAAGATTCCAGAGACCCTTTGTATCCATAAAGTAAATTAGAGTAACTACAACTTATGATGGGCGGAAGCCGTATAAACCTGCGGTTTCTATAAGCGGGAATATATATATCTGTGAGACCAGCGCCTTCAGTAGAGGATGCAACTAGTGATGTTATTAGGTTGGAACTCCAATGTTCATTCCTGATATGAGCCAGTCTCGAACCCCATGCCCTGTAACTGCTCTTAATAAGTTTGGTTATGATTGCATCATTCACCTACTCGCATGACAGACTATACACCTCCCTTGCTTCTTAAAAAGGATCGTAAACTTACCGCTTGCCAGGGATCAAGGCACGCCATAGGTAAAGAACTAAAAGAAACTCAAGGATAGTACCTTTGCCACTCAAGCTTATACAGACTCTGTAGGACTGGGGTAAGCAACTTGCGGGGTTGTTGCGCATTGTTTCCTCGAGTTCCAGGTTTCTTTCTTGCTCTTCCTATCTTCACGGTCATTTTCGGCCAGTTTCTTGATCACCTCCATAGTAATAGGGATCTGGTCTGTATAGGACAGCAGGGTTTTCATCACTTTCTTGCCCTTGAAGGAGTTTCCTGCCACCTCTTTAAACAACGTCCTCGATAATAGGAATCTGCGGTCCGCTCCGACCGAGAAGCAATCCCATCACTCTCACATTGCCGTAATTTGCCGCTGCTGCCTTTACCACCTCTTCTGAAATAGGGGTTTG
The DNA here is from genome assembly GCA_015266385.1 of Trichoderma oligosporum. Taxonomy (NCBI): domain Eukaryota; kingdom Fungi; phylum Ascomycota; class Sordariomycetes; order Hypocreales; family Hypocreaceae; genus Trichoderma; species Trichoderma oligosporum. The sequence goes on along the minus strand of JACBYL010000528.1, from coordinate 9,260 downwards.
GTCTCCGAACCAATCGAAGAGTCTGTTTAAGAGCCTGTAACCGATGCTCGTATTTCCTGCTGCTGCTTTTACCACACCCTCAGTAACAGGGATCTAGTCTCCAAGCCGGTAAAAAAGCAGTCCCAATACTTCGTTACCACTGGAGCGATTTTCCGCCGCAGCTATTACCACCTCTTCTGTAATAGGGATATGGTCTCGTCGGTCGAGAAGTATGGTCATTATCTCCTTGCCGCTTTCATCAATTCCCGCCACTGCTGTTACCACCTCTTCAGTAATGGGAACCTGGTCTCCACGCTCATCCAGAAACAGTGTCATCAGTTTACCTCCGAGATTTTCATTTCGTGCTGCTGCCATCACCACCTCTTCATTAGCAGGGACTTGGTCTCCCCGCTTACCAAGAAGCAGTTTTATCTGCCTGACCCCGTGATTCTCATTTCGTGCTGCTGCTGCCACTACCTCCTTGGTAACAGGGGCCCGGTCCCCATACTTATCAAGAAGAAATAGTAACAGCCTGTCTGCGATCGCTTCGTTTTCTACTGCTACTGCTACCACATCCTCGGTAATAGGGGCAAAATCTCCAAACCAGTTGAGAAGTGATTCGAATACGCCACCAGAGGGATTATATGCAACCATCTTTAGCACCTATTCGGTAATGGGAATCTATTCTTTCTGGTTAAGAAGCACTGTTATTACTTCCTCCCCATACCGATTCTCTGCTGCTGCTTTCATCACCTCTTCAGAGATAAGGTGTATATCGCTGTACTGGCTGATAAGTAGCTTCACCATTGCCTCGCTACTGCCATTATTTCTCGCCGCCGCCGCCTTTAAGATATCCTCAGTGATAAGAATTCGAGTGTCATGCTGGTCCTGAAGAAGCTTCATGATTTGGATATCATGTGATCCTGCGATTTGGATTATTCCGTACTCTGTAAACTCAACGTGATCTCCTCCGCGCCCTAAGTTCGCCCTAAGATATCAGCTGCCACTCCCAGCTTTCCTGCTTTCCACTTCAGGCTGTGTGTTGAGTCCATAGCTAAAGGATTATATATATAATTAAATTAGCCCTAGTAAGGACTAATAATAAACAGCTTTATTTATATTCTAGCGCTTTACAGCTGAGAATCGGGGCTGTATCGGCGGTAAAGTGTAGGTAGGCTACTCCGTACACAGATACTATTAATAATAGTAAGCACTGTAAGTGTGGGTCCTGAAATGGCTGTTTAAAACAGAGAGCACGGGCAAGAGGTTATAATAGCTCAATGTCAGTTGAGCCTTAACCCCAAGAGTAGCTTCCGTAGCTCAGTTGGTTAGAGCTTCGTACTAATACTTCGGCTACAGCCGAAATCTTAGTAATGCGAAGGTCGCAGGTTCAAGCCCTGCCGGGAGCATATATTTTTTGGTATATTCTATCTATTTCGTCTGTTTGGTTTTATTTTGACCATCTTTTTGAACAAGTATTTTATTGTTTAATGTGATTGGCACTCACTACCAAGCTGGCATCATTATTGAATTTAATTAAAAAAAATTCAACTCAGTATCATTAGCAGATTTACTAGCCGTTATCTTCTCAACAAGATGAATGTCAGCACTCATACCTACGTGAAAAGCGCATGTGTATGTTAATCAAGATACCACACTTCACTTAATTTCCTCACACCCCAAGTAATATTGAACAGTGATTGATCAATGTACAGTGACTATGTAAAAGTCATGTATTATTTATTATCTTAAGAATAGCAAACGCAACGAGAGATAATGGGGACGTGAAGTAATCTTTGTTCACACTACATACACTGTTCAAATACGTTCAATTTCTGGAATTTTAATGAAGGAAAAAATAAAAATGCTTGCAAGTATTTGAAATAAGTATGCTCATGACTTGAATGTTTTGAACAGCCATCTGAATGAAAAGTGTTGGTGATAACATGAACATTGTCGTATAAGAGCAATATCCCTATTTTCGGGGCGTCCTGTCTTCTCCCTTTAAAGGTCCCTTTTCTACCCAAGATATACTGTAAGTTTAGACTGAGTAAAGGATTCAATGTCCAATGTCCTCGAATGCTTTATTTAGATGCTCTTCTCCTTGAATCTTTGACTTCAATCTTTATATCAACGGCTCTACTAGACGCTATATTACTTCACCATCTTAGCATTTTAAGCTACTAAACAGCCGCAAATTGTAAAGCACATAAATATAACATGGTCGTGAATAGACAGCTGCTTTAGATACTTATAGGCATATATATAAAGTTATAAAGTTATAGGCCCATAGGAGCTGTGGCATTAGCAAAGGCAGAATAGGAGCTGAAGCGTGTTTACAATTTTCTTTTCTTAATCTTTTTTTTTTCTTTTTTAAAAAGTAGGCTAGTTTTTAAAAAATAGTTAGCAGTTCTAAATCTTCCACTACTTAGTCTATTGGCTTAAAGCTAGAAGTTTTCAAATATTTACTTTAGCTTAATAAAGAGAATATTGATCAACAATTATAATGAGACTTGTAAAAGACATCTTAGTGAGAACCTACTGTAATGGAAAGCAGCTTTATATAAAGTTAAGCAAGTCTTTATTATTGTATTTATAAAGAGAATAATAAACATTTAGTCTAAGATCAATTTTTATATAGCCTAATGCTATAGGGGTATATGCATATGGGAGAGCGCCTATAGGTTCTACACAGCAAGCACTGTTGGCTCTCAAGACATTGACTGGCTGCAGCGGCTATAGATATTCAGCAGGCAGAGAATGGAGGGCAAGAAGGATCTAGAGCTTAAAAGAGGAAGAGGCTTTATTAATTTGCATAAGGCTTATAATGACGAGATGAGGCAATAGAATAACATCATCTATCCATAATGAAGACTAGCGGATATAAGAATCTTTTTTTTTGTCAACATTTGTTTCTGATTTTAAGTAAGATACTTTTCCTCCCTTGTAGTTATACCACTCACACAATATCATAGGCTATAATTTTTGCTGAATTCTCGGGGCTACCGAGTTCACTGCGGGCTATTGGAGAGGGCACAGTTTTAGAACAATTCGTAGTAATAGAATAGAACAATCATTGATTCATGACGGTTATAGATTAACAGATATGTGATTGTAATCTGTATATGTTAGACAATTTCTTTCGTGGTACATAACTAAAAGAGAGAAAACGAGCAAGGCTTCAGTTTAATAGAGATCATATGATTAAAGCATTGATCTTTTTTTCTTTTTCTTTTTTACTACCATAGTGGAGATACGTAGTTTCTACCATGGAAAAACAATATCTGATAATCATGTGTCCAGAAGAGCAACGTTGTATCCATAATGAAACGCTGACTCTTACATGTAATACCTAATTAGGCAGATTATGCATGGCTCACAGGTAGCCAATGAAGGACCAGGTATTAGAGTCACCGCATGTCTAATATTGATGTGGCAGGTGGACTTGATATACGGATTACGAGGCATACAAGTACTACTAGGTAGTTATATATAGGTAAGATAAGGTGGTTGTGGTTCGATGAGATGAGACGTTATTGAAGTCTGAGGAGGCCATTCGCAACAATAGCTAAGTAATTGTATTGCTACCTACTAGGAGCTACTAGCTAGTACCGATCTAGTAGTGGATGGTACCTTAGGTGCCAGTACTATAGGCACTGAGCAATGAAGAGCTGGAGCTGTATTGGGCTCTTTTAGGCTCTCGTGTGAACAATCACAAAGGGCGATTGGTATCTTGATACTCGCCTCGATATTCTCCGATGCTTCCATTATCCAACAAATGTTCCTCTATGCCACTCTCTCGAATGTATGTACTCTCCAAACTTGGCCTACGGAAGTAAAGAGTAGGTTGGGATTTAAAAAGTTAAAAGGGGGCCGCAGAAGATACTGAACTGGCAGAAGATACTGAACTGGCAGAAGATACTGAACTGGCAGAAGATACTGAACTGGCAGAAGATACTGAACTGGCAGAAGATCAATCGCTCAGAAAAATGGTCTTAAACAAAAGGCTTGAAAACGCTCGCTAAGTACATGATATGCCCGCTAAAAAAACATTTCATAACTTCGTCTCATGGTATTAAATGGTGTATCGCCTCTTACAATCTATGCCGCCGCATGTCGGAGAAAACGCCAGGTGTATGTATATCCAAGCATCTGCTTCCAAAGCCCCTAGAGACTCCGCCGCTGCACCCAGCCCTGCCAGGATAACGACCATGTCTCTAGAGCCAGCCACAATATGATTGAGACATTCTTCAGCTACATCGCTGCCTCCGACCCTGTCAGATTAACGATCATGCTCGAAGACGTATCAACCGCCTGTAGGCTGTTAGCTGAGCCAAAAGGCTGCTCACTGCCCCCGGCCCTGCCAGGTTAACGAGTATGCCTTCTGACTAGCCCATAACAATGAAGCCTCTTATACTGGTCACCCTGTGTTCTATACTATTAGCGTCATTACACTTAGATCTTCCGTGTACTGCTTGCTACACAAGCAATAGCACTATCATCGAGAAACAATAGCTTTTGTTTAGTATTTCGTCTGGAGGACCGCTTTAACTGTGCAAGTTGTTCGATAGAAGCCGAAATTTTCCGCTCTTGACCCTTCTTTCGACGCGGTTGTTTCTGCGGCGGCGATGTTCCGTGTTCCTCGCGTGGACGTCTTTCTTTGACTCGTTGCCGGTGGAGCGCTTGAGACTTCCTCTTGTATTTTTTAGCATTCGCTGCTTCAATAGTAGTATCGTTGACTGCAGGCTCTTCCATATCTTCCTGTGGAGAGATTTGGGGTTCCCCTATATCTCCGGAATCCTCCTCTTCCTGTGGAGAGATTTGGGGTTCCCCTATATCTCCGGAATCCTCCTCATCCTCTATTTCTTCTACGTACGGGGGAAAGAATCGCGGTAGTCTTCTCAATTTTGCAAAGTCTTGGCGACAGGCTTCAAAATCTTCATCACTAAAAACCAGTTTATTGATTTGGGGGCACTGCGTGTGTTCACAATCTTCTTCCTGGTCAGATGAATATCTGGTCCGCTTGTTCCTTTGCTCATCTGGGGAATCATCTGTTTGTTTGCGTTTCTCGGCCTGCTTCGTCGTCGTGGGCTCTTCAGTTTTCGATTTGTCATGCCCGGCAGCAATCCACTCCGCATCATCATCCCCAGCGCTTTCACTCATCGCGCGCCGCCTCTTCCGCTCGGGTCCCTGTGTATCTTCGTCCCACCTCCTCTTTCTTGCCGTTGAGCTTTCGGCCGTTGAGCTTTCGGCCGTTGAAAGATGCGCTGCCGCGTCATGTCGTCCCGAAGGTGACGAGAGTCGTGGCTTATCGCAGGGGGTATCTAAAGATGACGCGTTGTGGGATAATTCTGGCTGGCTGTGCGCTGCCTCGGGACAGGTTTGTGATGCCGCTTCCATAGCCTCAGCAGCAGCTGCTGCTGCTTCGCGTCTGAGTGCGTTCTTCTTTCTCAATTCCCGTAGGGCTCGAGTTGCCACGCGTTGACGGGCTTCCACCATCTCGCGCCGATCTCGAACAAAGCCATCAAAAAATCTTATCAGAGTGTCAAACGAGAGTGTGCGGCTGAAATAGTTAAAGAGCGCCCACTTTGCTGACATAGAGTCATTCATTGTGTCTGGCTTCGTCTTCTCCTCGCCGGTGTCTGAATCGTAACAGATCGGGCACGTGAGCACCCAAGGGCCTGTAGTAATTAAAAGGCAAATATCTGACCAGGCTTCATTCATCTCTTTTATTCGCTCAGCTTTGCGCTCTTCCATTTGAGAATAAAATTCCTCCAAGGTTGAAGAGTAATTAATAGATTCGCATATATCGTTGTGGAATGCCATAGGGTCCTGTAGAGGTAATTTGTGGATGTTGAAGCGATCGTGAAGGGTTGTGAACAGCTCTTCAGGATCGAGGTCAAACTTGTCGAATGGCCAATCCCATTCTTCGCTGAACATGACGTTGCGTTTAGGCAGTGTATATTCCATAGTGAATTATAGTAGATATCCAAAAGGTCGTAAAGCCACCACGGAGGAGAAAGGAAGACGACGGAGTATTGAGCACGGAGTACTTATTGAGCACGAAGTACTGTGTGTGCAAGAGGGAAAAGGAGGAAGCCTAAAAAAGCCATCCTTTTAAAGGTGCGGAGGTAACATGCTATGTCACAGTCCCATATTATCCTTAGATACTCAATACATACAAAGACCTACAGCACCCACTGATTTTCGCTGCCTATGATGTAGCACTCTGTATATTGCATCAAAGCAGGAACTTCTATTGCCACCTAATTTGTATGTGAAGTTGATGTACCTTAATTACTATGCGACTGTATTGGCTGCGATCCCTGTTTGCTAGAGCATGTTACCCTTATCAAAGACGGGACACCTTCCTAAATAGACATTTTATTATGACGATAATCTTTATATAACGATCCTAATCGGCTGCTGATCTACATCGTTATAACCAAGGTTTACTGTATTATGCTTACAGAGTATTCCGTACTCCGTATCACAAAGATACTCTGTAAGTACTAGCTAATGAATTAACAAGCTAGTCCTGAATGTGAGCTTAGTCCGTGTAAACGCAGGGATTATCATAGCCTTTTATAGGCCACTTTTTGGCGACTTCTATTGGGGATCCATATGTAATACTACGTATCATTACGTAAGGTGGAGACGGGATTTATACCGTCTCCCCTCTAGCTCAACCTAGTTAGATCCATCAACTAGGATCACTCATACGTACTGATCTTCGATGACCGTGAGAGTTCCCCCACGCCTTTCCACAATATAGACCGAATGGTCTATAATAACTTCTCTTCATAGAAACTTTTCATAACCTCCTTCCTATGCTCTATTTAACCGTTCCTTTACTCCCAATATCATTTGAACCATCTCATGCCCTGTTGCTCTATTTTTAACTTTGAAGGCTACTATACAAGGAACTATAGCTTTCAATATCTCATCACCCCCATCATCATTAACATTACCTAAAGCTTTCTCAATAATTTGCAGCCATTGAGACATTGTTTCATTGGCTTCAATGGCTTCAGGGCCTTTTGATCGAAGGTGGTGAATCTGGAATCTTAAGCGTGGCGAGAGAAGCTCTGGGAGCGGGATCTTACGCATAAGATAAAGCATAACAACGCCAAAAGCAAAGATATCACCCGCAGGCCCGCGCGTACCATATCGTGGGTATTCAGGCGGTATATACCAAGGAGATCCAGCGGTATGGACAGTTCTTGCGTCAGAAGACCACCCAAAATCAATGAGGATTGGTCCTCTCTCCTTGGAGTAGAGGATATTCGCCGGCTTGATGTCATTATGGACGATATCTTTATCGTGGATGAACTTGAGGGCACCGGCCATATTATCCAATACTCGCTCTGCGTCGCTATCATCCAACGTACAGTAAGGATTATTTCCAGGATTGCGATAGGATGCTAAAGTAGGCGCATTGACGTATTCTATATAAAGCGCTAAGAGCCTTACATCAAAGCTATAAAGACTAGCAATTGTAGGCTAAGATCCAATCAGCAATAAGCATTAACCCGATATAAACCTATAGTTATAACTTACATGCTCACTCACTGCTAAGTGATTCTTTAATTCATTTATGAAATAATCACCAATATTGGATAGAAACCTCACGCCTGCACCTGGAATAAGATCGGATGTGCTATGCCATACTTTAACCGCTATCAACTTTCCCGGAATCTTTGAGTGATGAGCTTTGAAAACTAAGGTGTTCTCTTGATTTGCGATATTGCGCCTGCGAATGAGTCTGTAATCATCCTCTCTAGTAGCATTGGCGATCTTGATGGCAGCATTCTGCTGAAGCTCTTCCAACGGATGCTTCACGGCGGAGGCATATTCAGCTCTTAATTCTGGGCTACTAGGGAATGGAGATAGGCTTGCAGGAATGAGCTCGCTAGACGGTGGCTGCGTCTGGATGATTGTAGATGCATTCGATTCGTCGGTTGTCTCCTCTGCGTCATTAGTAGCATTTCCCTTTCCCTTCTCCTTCGGCTCATGTTTTGTTTCCTTTTCCTTTTCCTTTCCTTTCGATTGGCCGTTTGTTTCCTTTGTTTTGATCCTCTTAGCGGCCGATGCGTCGGCATGTTGCGACAACATATCAAGTTTCCTCTTGACGCTTTGCATCACCGGCGAGTTCAAGGCGATATAGCGGCGTGGAAGGATAGTTATGTCAAACATATGCCCATCTGACATGAACAAGCGATATGAGGAGGGCTTGAGGGAAGTATATTTGGAATGACTGAGTCTAGTTGGTATTTGCCTAGGAGAAATTGGCAGCTGTTTGATAATAAGCAACTGCTGCGTGGATAAAACGGGAGTGTTGATGAGCAAAACAGAGTCGCTGTTAGGGTCGAAGTAGAGGTCTAATGTAAATAGCTTGCTCTGTCCTTTCTGGTCTTGATTTGAATGGAGCTTGGCGATGTGTAATTTTATGCCAAAATCATTCTGCGACTGGGCCAAAGAAAATTCTCTCGTGGTGTGGAGGATACATTTCTTATCCCTCCCAATTGTTTCAGTGCTGATATTAACTAGAGTTTCTGTGCCCAAGTTGAGAGTCGCCCTTATAATGCTCTGCCGATATATTGTCAAAGAGCCAGTCTGCCCAGTGCCGCTTGTTTTACTATTGGCCGCGGTATCTTGTGTTGTCCGCGGATTTTGTTTCACTTGGCCACTCACACGAGAGACCTGCTTGCTGGATTCGCCGCGCTCGAGAAGGCGGCTCTGCTTTTTTGGTTTGTCGTTATCAAGAATGCGGGCCTCCTTGCTTGACTTGCGGTGATCAACAAAGCGACCCAGCTTAGTTGGCTTGCCATTATCAACAATGCCGCCCTGCTTGCTGGATTTGCCACGCTCGAGAACGCGGCTCTGCCTTTTTGGTTTGTCGTTATCAGAAATGCGGGCCTTCTTGCTTGACTTTCCATTATCAACAACGCCACCCTGCCTGCTCGGGTCGCCGTGATGTACGGAACCATCTTCACGCTTGCTTGGCCCGCTGGGCTCAAGAATAGAGCCCTGCAAGTCAGGGTACCTAGTTCCAATCTTGCTCTTCGGTTGAGTGTTGTAGTCATGTCGCTTTACTATTGCCTGGAACTCACTTGAGGTGAAAGGATTCGTGGCGCCAGAGCATTTAGACCAAGATTCCTCCCCGTCTACAGGAGGATTCGTTTGCTTATTGCTTTCAATTATCGCTCTCAGCTCGCTGGCAGTGAATGGATTGGTGCTGTCAGATGATAGTGGTTTCTCTGACTCATTGTCAAGCCCTT
>JACBYL010000053.1:0-12517 GCA_015266385.1 Trichoderma oligosporum | reverse complement strand
AATAAATAAATTATTAAAATATAAGTTTATATATATATATTAATATAAATTTAATTTAAATTTATTTAATAATTTAATAATTTAATTATAATATTGCTATAGCTATAATAGATTATACTATATATTGCTATTATATAAGCCTTTATTGCAATTATTGCTTTCAATAGCTTCCTTATTACTAGATTGGTATAATAGTATATATAGTTGTTATAATAGTTATTATAGAGCTGGGCTAATTACTTATTGCTATAAATAGCTTTTAAGGTTATTCTATGCAGCCTTTATAAATATATCTCTAATAAAGGCAATATAGAGAGAGGCTTTACTATAGAGTCTATAAAGGCTAGTATATAAAAGCAGTTTAAGATAGAGATATATATAATTCTTAATTATATCTCTTATAAGAAAGCTATTGCAAGAGATCAAGAGTTCTATAAGAATAAGTCTTAATAAGAGTCTATTACTATCTATTATTATTCTAGTTAACTATATATACTATCTATACTTTAGTATAATATTAATTATAAAATAAAGCCTCTTAGTAAATTAATAAATAATAATAAAAAGTATATTTATAGAGATTTAGAGATTTTTTTATTAGATTTTATAAAAGAATGTTGTAATTATAAAGTGATTTAATAAGAGAAAAAGTATATTTTATATATTAATTTTAATAGATTTTAATTTATTACATAAATATAATATATAAAATATTATATTATTATAAAGCTTTTATTAATAAAGCAATAAATTATATTCTTAAGTATAAATTATATAGTTTTTTAAATACTTAATAATGTTATTAAAAGTATTTTTATTAATTAAATAAAAAGGAAAAAAGTTATTTATTACTTAAGAAAAGTAAAAGCTTTTTAAACTAGTTCTAAAATAGCATTATTTCTTTTATTTCTTTTATAATTTACTTTTTATAGAGAACTATAGTTATTTATAGAGATTAATTATAGAGAATATTAACTTTCTTAGGTATTAATATCTATCTTTTTAAACTTATATATAACAGTCTATAGTATAGTAATAACTATATAAAAACAATACTTAATACTCTCTATATATTTCTATTAATTTCTAGTGCTCTATTTTATATATTTAATAGATTTATTATTTCACTATAATTTATATTAAAAAAAAGCTTTTATAACTTATATTATAAGTAAGTAAAGCTTACTAATATTCTTAATAAAAGAAAATTACTTATATTATGTATTACTAGGTATACTATAAAAGGCTAGATCAGAAAACTATTCTTTCCGCTAGTCTTTGCTAAAAGTAGGTTGTTAGCTATTAGCGACCCCTTATATATACAACTGTCTCTCCCATTGGAAATTCTATTAGGCAAACCTTTCTATTGGACCTATTAACGCATCCCCCAACTCTTATCTACCTTCAGCCATGTCTCACGACGGCGAGCCCGACCCGCTCTACCGCGAGCCCTATCCCCTTAACCGCGACTTGCTCGCCTCCGCCCGCCTGCACCTCCAGCACGCTGTCTTCGTCAACGGTCTAGGCTACCTGCTGCACCCGGCCGTCCCTATCGGGCCCGCCTCGCACGTGGCTGACATCGCCACCGGCACCGGCATCTTCGCCCTCGCCCTCGCCGCGGCCCATCCCGAAGCCCGCGTCGAAGCCTCCGACATCTCCCTCGCCCAGGTCCCCGCCCAGCACTGGTGGCCCGCCAATGCGACATTTGCGGTCCTCGACGTCTTCCAGGACCCCTTGCCGGCCTCCCTGCTCGCGCGCTACGACGTCCTCTGCCTCCGCCACTTCGTCTCCCTGCAGCCCGGCGATCCGCGCCCGCTGATCGCCCGCTTGCTAGCCATGCTGCGGCCCGGGGGCTATCTGCACTGGCAGGAATGGGACCTGACCACCGCCGCCGTCTTCGCCCCAGACGGCACCTCCACCCCTAAGATGCAGGCGCTGATCGATTACATCAAACATCCCGCCCGACACACCGCCCAGGCCACCTGGGTTGGCGACTTGCATCAGAGGGTCGCCGCCGGCGAGGTGCCTGGCGTGGAGTTGGTCGCTTACGACCGCGTCCGCGCCGCTAAGCCCGCCGTCGTCGCTATGCAGCAGGAACTCATGGCGCTGGGCACCAAGGAGGTAGTCGCCAGTCTGCGGGCCCGCGAGGGCGAGGCGAGCGTCGAGGCCGCTAAGTTCGAGAAGATCGCGCACGACGCCGTCGACGAGTGTCTGAGCTTGGGGAGGGGCCCTGTGATCGATCAGGAGATGGTGACGTGGGTGCTGAGGAAGAAGTGATGTACATGCAAGAGATAGAATGTATTTTCTTCAACTTCTCCTCGTGGCACGCACGGGACTTGTAGCACATATGTGAGGGCCACGTGTTGAATGCATTTCAAAGACGTCATCTTGATTTATATTGTCTCTACTTTCGCGCGTGGGGAGGTTTTTGGTGAGAGGTGTGGTAGTAGGCACGCTGGCTAAAATAGTTACCTGCCGTAAGCGATGTTGCGACCTCTAACAGAAGTTAACCATGACCAATTGGAATAGATATTACGAATTTAATAATGATTGCCGGTCACAGTATAAAATGAAAATAGCAAGATTAAAGAAATAGCAAGCTGTAAAAATAACCACCACCTGAAATAATCGCAACTCGCAGTGACTCTCATAGATCCGGAAATAGTGACCCACTAGTGCAGCCACAAGCTATAGCGCAGCCAAAGGCTATTTTAATTGGCTGCAGCTAGCTATTGCAAAAAAGCGAAGCTTGCAATTCCTTGTAGCGATGCATCTTGAAAAGCCTTGCGGGATTTGAACGGGCGAGAAATCAATCAATTCATCTATCTAGGCCACTAGGCTATTCTATGCTACAGTCATGGGCCAAAAGTCTGCGAACGCAAAAAATTAAGTATTGCAAAAAAGCGAAGCTTGCAATTCCTTGTAGCGATGCATCTTGAAAAGCCTTGCGGGATTTGAACGGGCGAGAAATCAATCAATTCATCTATCTAGGCCACTAGGCTATTCTATGCTACAGTCATGGGCCAAAAGTCTGCGAACGCAAAAAATTAAGATATACACCAAGCTTAAGAGGCAATAATTTATTTTGCCTTTAATCCACCTCAACTTCTACTTAGATGAATAAAATAAAATGATAGTGCCAAAATGTAGAATTTACATCATTTATCTCTTAATATAAACATTAATTAAGCTCTTACATTTTTAGTAGATTTAATTATATAGTTATAAATAATGTAAGTTTTAATGGCCTTGAGTATACCGTTCGCAGACTTTTGGGCCATAACTGTAGCTATCTGAATTACAGCGCTGTGCCGATATCTTGCTTATAGGGCTTGGGGCGCTGTAACGCGCTGTAACGCGAGGTACGTACCAAGCGCTGGTCAGTCACGATTAGTGGTTGCGATCAGTGCCCTGAGGCTGATAAAGCTAGTGGTTATTTTCAGCAGGTAATAGCGATCGCAAATTCCTGATTCTTTCCTAGATAAAAGAGCTGGGAATTCCGTAAGAGTTTAGTATTGAAAATAGCTGCAGCGCGCATAATAGAAATAAACACAGTTTTAGAAGCATATCGCTATATTAATCGCCTCATGACTCTCACAGTCGCTTATGACTACCACTAAACCTCTCACTAAAAAAGGCCCCCGCCTCGTAGTACTCGTGACTCGGGACTTATTTTAGTTGTCTCCTGCCATCGGCAACTCGACCGCTTTGCTCGTCGATGCCACCTTCCTACACAGCTGAGCAAGACTCAACGAGCCCATGATTTCCAACACAGGCACATCCGCCTTGACCTTTCTCGCCATGAACGTCCTCAGTTCTAGCGCAACAAGCGAGTCAACGCCATTGGCACTGATGGTCCGCGCCGGATCCACATCCTCGACCGCAATTGAGAGCAAGGAAGACAACTTATCAATGACCGATTCCGTCACAATCTGAGCCGCCTCATCCAGAGTCCGAGCCGCTCGAAGCCGCGCTTCAACGTCAGGTCCATCGCCCCCGGTCGTCCCTGCGCCGTCTTGCTGCGTATTGAGCTGCCGCAGCTGCGTGAAGAGAGGGAAGTTCATGTAACTGAGCATCGGCACGCCTCGAGCACGATGCTTGTCCAACGGAGTCAGGCCCGTAACGAGCTGTGCAGGCGACTGCAGAGTAGCGTTCATGCCGTACTCGATGAGCGTAAGCAACTCTTCTTCGCGCAGCACTTTCATCATACTGCCTAGGTATTTTGTCATGGCGAGGCGGTCCGCGTGATCGGCCACGTATCCGACGTCTAGCACTGCGCCAACGTCGATCGTCGTGGCCACTAGACCTTGCTGCCGACGGAAGTGCGCCAGCGCGTCCTGGAAGGTATTTCCTGCGGCGTAGTTGGCCTGAGCCCGGTTGCCGAGGACGCCCGTGGCTGAAGACAGCATGATGAAATGCTCCAGATCCTTGGGCAGAAGTTCGTGTAGGTTCCACGAACCTTGAATCTTGGGTCTGACAGCCAGCTGGAATTCCTCGTGCGACATGTTCTCGAGCATGACGTCCTGAACGCCATAGATTAGCATTTTTCCATGGGGTAGCATTTATTACTATCATACCTTTAGCTTCATTGCTGCTTGGACGACGCCTCTTATAGGTGGGAGGGTCTTGCATTGTTCGAGAACGAGACGCAGCTGTTCCTTGTCGCTGACATCGCATGTGAAGATATGCACACGACATCCGTCTGCTTCGAGAGTCTCGCGCATCGTTGTGACGGCTGGAGTGATGCGGCCGCTGCTGGAAAGGAAGATCAAGTTTCGAGCGCCTCGCAAAGCCATCCATGCCGCAACGCTCCGTCCAATACCTCCAAGGCCGCCGCTGAGCACGTAGGATGCATCTCGACAAAAGCCAAGCGGCGCCGGTGACGGTGGAAGGAGTGGCAGAACGTCATCCTCCCGAGGCACCAGAACAATCTTGCCCATGCCCGTGCCGGCCTGGAGAATGCGAAGTGCATCCACCACCTGCGACATGGGCATAATCGTAGTTGGTGATGCAGGCAGTGCCACGCCCTCTTTCCACAGCCGCATCGTTTCTTCTGTCAGCATCTTGATGAGAAACGGTTTGTTCTTCATCATAGAAACGAGGTCGACGCTCGCCATGGTCACGTTGCGCAAGTAGGGCCGAAGATCCACTTTGCCATTCATCATGGCGTCTTTCTTCCCAATCTCAATGAAACGACCGAAGGGTGCCACCAGATCCCATGAGCGGCGCAGCGCCTCACCAGAGAGCGAATTCAAGACTACGTCAACACCTCTGCCTTTTGTCATACGCAACACGCCCGAGACGAATGTGAGGTCGCGACTTGAAAAGATGTGATCGTCTGGAATCCCGAACTCCCTAATTATCAACTTATTCTTTGTTAGCAAAAGGTGGATTCGATTGTCACGGCAACAAACTTACGTCTCGCTTCAAGGTAGTCGATAGGGTTACAAACACCTCGGCGCCAATATGTTGAGCGTAACGAATCGCAGCCTGGCCCACCCCACCGGCGGCAGCATGGATAAGAATGGTTTCGTCGGCCATCAACCGAGCCGTCTCCCGTAGGCTGTAAATGACTGTGGCATAGACAACAGGCAAGCCGGCAGCCATCTCGAGACTGAGTCCATCGGGGACTTTGGCGACTGTCGATTGATCCAAACGACCATACGTGTGCATGCACCCGACATGGTCCAGGCCACAGATGTAGACAACCCTGTCGCCAGGAGCGAAGTCGACTACTTTGGAGCCCACGCGAGAGATGATGCCAGCTGCTTCACTGCCCATCGAGTACGCCGTATGCTCCCCCATGGCAATCATGAGATCGCGAAAGTTGAGACCAACAGCTCGTATCTCGATTTCTACTTCTGTATCGGAGAGTGGCTCATTGTACGTCTCGTCGGTCACCCACTCAAGTTTTTCTAGCAGACCTGGAACAGTTGTCGTGAGCTTGATGGGCCTGCCAGCATCCCTGGCCAGCGTTGGGACTGCTTCTGAGCGGTACAGAGCTGTTTGCAAGTATTCATCTGCACGAATGGCCTCGCGGAGCCGACTCGTCCAGATCCGGCCATCTTGAAGCATGAACTCGCCATTCATGTTCGCAACTGGGAGAGTGAACGAGAACTGCGCCTCACACAGCCTTCGAATCGACGCACTCAGCGAGGTATTTTCAGGTCGAGGCTCAGAGATTTTCAGCGTGACCAGGTTAGAATCGTCCAAGTCACGTTCCCATCTGGTTGTACGCATCAGGCCGGTTATGGCTCCGTACTGGGGGCAGAAAAGCTCATCTCCAGTTACCCACAAGATACTTTTAGTCTCGATCAGCATTTTGCGGACACCCTCGTACTCGGCCTGGGACAGATCTGCAATCACAGGACGTTCGAGCTCTGCTAGAACGATGCAGAGACTTTGGCTATACTCGATCCCTTCCAATTCTAGCAGGGATACGATCCTGATGTTCTGGAACCGGAGATTCTCGTTCAACTTGTCTTTGATGTCTTGCAACAAGCTTTGAGTGCTGCTTCGCTCGAAGCCAGGGAGTGTGACGAGCACAACGTTCTTCCACATGGGACCGGGCTCGTTGGCGTCTGCAGAAGCGTTCTGGGCCACGAAAAGACTCTGGCTATGGAGCTGTTCATTGTGGCTATCGGGAAGTTCGAAGCGCGCTCCTATAAAACCAGCAGCCTCGAGGACTTCATTCCACTGCTTGGATGAGACCCATGGCATCCATCGACGCATGGATTCGGTGCCATTCCACCACCCTGACAGCTGGCCAAATGATAGCCCGGACCAGTAGTAATCCTGCCTTATACCTTCTTGTAGAAGCAGGCGGCCTCCGGGCTTCAGCAACTGGCGAAGATTACTCAGTGTTTTGGTGAGGTCGGTGGTGGTATGGACGACATTCTGAGCTACAATCAAATCATAGCTCCTGACTTCGAAGCTCTCCTGCTTGGCGGTGTCTTGTTCTGCGTCCAGAACTTGGTACTCCATGATGTTCGTGTATGGCTGGAATTTCTGCCTCGCTTGTTCGAAAAAGGCGGCCGAAATATCAGTGTACATGTAATGTGACACGCTGCTAGCAATGGACACCCCATCATCCGCGATGGGAGCAAGGGCATCGAGTACTTGCGCAGTGGACGAGCCGGTGCCGGCACCCACCTCGAGCACGCGTAAATTGGCATTATTCTTGGCTAATACGTTTAAATAGGCCTTCTGTTGCGCTGGCAGGTCGTTCAAGGTCGCAGTTCGTCTGTAGACTCGATCGAGTATGGCATCCTCAGCGAACATGAGCTGCAGTGGGTCTGTCTCACCTCTTAAGACGGGCACGATGTTGCCGCCCATTCGTACTGCCAACTCACCGAACGCAGTGTCCAATGCAACCTGTTTGTATAGCTCCACCTTCGTAGCGTGGTCATGTTTGAGTCGCTCAACCTCAGAGGCTTGGATACCGATCACCTTGCCGAGCTGGAGATCACTCTCGACGTGCTTCATCCACTCGAAATACCGACAGAGATGACCTTGAGCAGCGGCCGGCAACTTGCCATCTAGTTCCTCCAGTGCGTCCAGGACAAGAAGCACCGAGGCCAGCTGCATGCGAGAATCGATCTCGATTGCAGCTTGCTCCGAGTCCAAATCAGGCTTGGGCATCTCAGCGAACGAAGCGACGTCGCCTCCTTCGAGATACATATCCACGTGGGGAATCCATTCAATCTCGTGACACATCTTTTCTGTGCCGAGCGAGCTCTGTGCGGCGGAATCCAGGGGGCTTGCTTCAATTCCACTCCAGGAGATTCGGGGTTCTTGAGTGGGTCCATCCCAGACGACAACATCTGTCGAGAACTTCTCAAACGCAATCTTACGCGTCTGGCTGTGAGCACGATAGACATGACCAGGCTCAGGGTTCATTGCCGCAGAAATCCATATGTCCTTGATGAACCGCGGCACCATGGCCACTTCGAGGTTGCTCTTTCCTGTGGCGTCCATGATCGCGGCTAGCGCAAAGTGCATCAAGCTGTCCATGCAAGCTGGATGCATCAAGTGCGGAGATACGATGCCCTTGGGCATAACGCTTGCAACGTCAGGAACGGTGACTGTGCCCATGGTCTGGCCACCATGGTCAAAGGTACCCCGGACAGCCGAGCAGTTCTGGAACAGCGGTCCAAAGTTCAGCCCGATTCTTGCCAATCGCTCATAGGCCTTGGAAAAGTCCCAGGGAGATTGACACTGCTCTTCTGCAGCAGTGAAAGCGGCGTGCCAGCGTTCTGTGTCGTGTCGGGCTTCTCGTCCCTGGTCGACCGGATTGGGGGCAGATGCCTTATGATCCACGGCAACGTATCCAGTGCAGTGTTCGATCCAGTCGTTCGCGGTTGGGTTATAGGACACTACTTGAAACCGACGCCAATAAGCCGAAGTGCCGACACTGGACTCATCAACTGGCTTGAAATTCAACATTACTTCGACCCCTTCTTTCGTGTCGGGCACGATCAATGCTCGTTTCATGTTGACATCTCGCAGCCGGAAGCCGCTCAATTGTACATTTGGATCAGCCAGCTGTCTGGCTGCTTCGATCACCGCAATCACGTAGCCTACGCCAGGTAGGATGATGTTATCAGTAACGATGTGATCTCGTAGCCATGGCTGCTCAGAGATTCGCAGAAAGTTGCGGAATCGAGGAGCCATCTCGTCCCAGTCGGGTACTGGAGCACCGAACAGGTCATGTCTGATCTCTTTGCGGAGGCGATAGTTCCGGCTTAAGCGACTCTCATACCAAAACTTGTTGGAATGGTTGAACTGGTATCCAGGAAGTTCAGGAAGTATACGCAATGAACGAGACTCTCTTCCACCTGTCGTATCAGCGCTGCTATTCACATCGTCAACGTTGATTGGATACCCGCGGGCATGAAGGTAGCCTATGGCGTTTAGGAATACGTCTGCCCTAGGGGCATCGCGACTCAGTGCCGGGAGGAATGCTACCGCAACGCCCTCGGCATGAGCTGCGAGCACATCTCTTATGGCGCCTTGCAATGCTCCATGAGGGCCAATCTCAATCAAAACATCCGCAAAGACGTTGGCTCCAGCAGCATCTGCACGGAGGGTGGCCTGTGTTTGGGTTGTGCGGCTAAAGCAAAGGCCTGCCAGGGCATCGGAGAAACGCACTGGATGTAGGAGATTCTTGGTCCAATAGTCGATGGAGAGACAACGGCCTTCGACTGCTTCCCCCGTGACGCTCGAGATCATGACCACAGGTGACTGAGGTGGCTCGCTCGGCGCGTGGAGCGTACCCACCAGACGGACGTATTCGTCTGCGAATTCCTGCATATGCGCAGAGTGATAGGCATTTGGGACCCTGAGCTTCCTCGCGAAGAGCCCATCAGCCTCCAAGACTTGTTGCAGAGCTTCGACTTTATGCACATCACCCGAGACGGTGCTGCTGCGAGGACTGTTGAGACATGCCACAACCAATTCGCCAGAGAGTTGGGCATGAATTCGGTCAAGATAAGGGGCGAGTGCTTCTGGACCCAACCCGACAGCAAGCATAGCGCCTTTGGTCTCGGTCGTCTGCCTCCCGGTGACTAGTCCACGGAAATAAGACACTCGCCAGGCCGACTCGCGAGTCAGAAGGCCAGCGCAGTAAGCAGCAGCAATCTCGCCGGAGGAATGGCCCACGACACGACTGGGCTGGATATTCCACGATTGCAACAAATCCACAATCGCAACTTGAAGGGCGGTGCACGCTGGCTGAGCCAAGGCTGCTTGATCAAGACGACTATGTTCTTTATCTTTAGCGAGCTCGTCGAGGAGATCCCAGGGGCAGCCACATTCGATCTGCAAATAAACTCTGCACGCAGCCAGACTCTCACGGAACACCGGGTAGCAGAGTAGCTCACGTCCCATGCCATACCACTGTGCTCCCTGACCCGTGAACACAAAGCCTACGTTGACAGTGGTGCGAGCCCGCAGCGGTTTGGGCAAGGGCGAAGCCAGACGTGTCTCGAGCTCGACCAGCGACCTTGCTAATACGTGACTCCGCCAGGCCAGCTTCGAGCGCTGACTCATTGTATGGGCAAGATCGTTCAGATAGGTCAAACTTTCGGAGTTGGATATCGATTCAGGCCTGGCATGGAGGAATTCTGCATGTGTTTTTGCTGCGCGACTGCAGCCTTCTTCATCGAAAGCAGAAAAGGGAATGAGCTTTGGTGGACACTCGATTGAATCGAAAGCCCTCCAGTCTCCGGCAAGCTCGATTGTGCGTCGATTTCCCAAGCCATTGGTAGGCTGAGGTTGGATCCCATTGGCAACGCTATCCACTGTTTCTCTATTGGAAGCGTGGACGGCATTGCTATCTCCAGCACTGTTGGGATGGTTGTTGGTGAGACCATTCACATGTCCATTGGTGATGTTAAATCCATCGCCGTTTACGAGATCGAGATCTACGTTGGTCGGAGGCAATGGTCGTGTATAATGAGTCGCGGTCAACCCTCGGTCCTGGAGATAGTGAAAAGCATCATCGAGAACAACATGGCCGTTTGTACCGCCGACTCCAAAGGAATTGACAGAGATCCTGCGCAAGCCGGTCGTGGGCCAAGGCGTTGGTTCAAGAGGGAATTGAAGCCGCCATTTTGCTGCCGGGATCTTCGGATTGACTTTCTCGAAATTGACGTTTGGGGGGATGATCCCATTCTCAAGGATAAGAATAGACTTGATGATGCTGCTCGTCTTTTAGCGGTCTTCCAACAGTCATTCAATACACAGACGATAAACTTACGCTGCAGCGCCTGCCGCGCCCTCCAAATGACCAGTGCCGGACTTACAAGCCCCAATGTACAGCGGAGGGAGATTCCTTGGCCGAGCTGAGAAGGCTCTTGCAATTCCATTGGCTTCGATCGGGTCACCCGCCGCGGTGCCAGTCCCGTGAGCCTCGACCATGGCCGTATTGTTGACACTCAAGCCTGCCCTTGCATAGACCGTCCTGATCAGCCTTTCCTGCGCCAGACTATCCGGGTTAGTCAACCCAGGAGTTCGGCCGTCCTGATTCACACCAGTGCCCCGAATGACGGCTCTTATAGAGTTGCCATCTCGAATGGCATCACTCAAACGCTTTACAATGATCGTCCCGACTCCCTCGCCACGAGCGTAGCCATTGGCACGGTGATCGAAGCTAAAGCACCGCCCGTCTTGCGATAGGAATCCTTGATAAGACATGGAGGCCACATCGTTGGGGTAAGCCAAGACCGTGACTCCGCAGGATATGGCCATGTCGCTCTCGCCACTACGTAGACTCTGGCACGCCTGATGAAGTGTCACTATGGAGCTGCTACAGGCAGTATCGATGGTCATGCTTGGACCTTTGAAATCAAAAAACCAAGAGACTCGGTTGCTGAGGACGGAGTTGGTCAATCCGGTTGCACGATATCGCAAAGGACTCTCCGCATCCGCATTTATGATGGAGAGATAGTCGTGATTGAAGCCCGACACATACACAGACGTGTTGGATCCATTGGCTTCGGAGAGTGGGATTCCTGCATTCTCTAGAGCATGGTAGACGTTCTCCAACACCAGACGTTGCTGCGGGTCCATGCAAATGGCTTCGCCTTTGGTGATGCCAAAAAAGGGTGCATCGAAATATTCAGGCGGCTCGGCCAAGAAATGCCCCCCTTTGACCGAGTGTGTTCCGACTCGCTCATTGTCAGGATGATAGTGGCCGGCTCCGAAGCGATCTTCTGGCCATGGTGAATGTGCGCTTCGTCCTTGCAGGAGGAATTGCCAAAAGCGTTCGACGGTCGAGGCTTCTTGTGGAAGCTTGCAAGCAATGCCAACGATGGCGATGGCCTCGTCAGGCCCATGATTCGACATGCTTCTTTTGACAAGACACAATACTCATAAGCCAAGATAGAAGCTGCGGGCTGGAGAGGAGGAGAAGAAAATCGAGGATCACATGCACGGGAAAAGGTGTATAGTGTATTCTAGGAGATGTAATATGATAAGAAGGAAAGATGTTTGCCTAAAGCGAACGTTTATGGTCGCAATCAACATCAACAGACACTGCCGCTCAGCTTCGAGTTTGCGTCTGTCTAGCGATAGTCGGCGACCCGAAAGGATTGCCTGCAAGCGAATCCATCCTGCCTGAGCGTCTACCTTGTCCGAAAGGATGCCGTGATTCGACGGAAGATAGAGTCGCATTTCTCCGCACGCACCTGATGATTATTGAAAGAAGGACCCTTGCTAAAGGGTCCTTCTTTCAATAATGACTAGGATTATGCAGTGTCAGCTCTATAGTGAAGTACTAGTAGGTAGTAATAAGTTGCTAAGTACTCTGTAAGTATGTAAGTATATAAGAAAATAATATATATATATATATATAATTAAATAATAATAAAAATAGATAATATTTTAATTTAATAATTCTTATTATTAATAATATTATATTATAACTATATAATATTTATATTATAACTATTTAATATTTATATTATAACTATATGATATTTATATTATAATTATATAATATTTATATTATAATTAT
>JACBYL010000524.1:0-23674 GCA_015266385.1 Trichoderma oligosporum | reverse complement strand
GGAGAGAGAAGCACCACCACACTTCAAATACAGTAACCTACAAGTACAACAGCAACAGCAGCAATAACAAGCCGTTTGCAGTTGCACAGTTGTATATACAGCCAATCGAAACTCTTATTCAGTAACTGCTAGTGGAAGGTACCCGAGTGTATGTACTCGTATGTAGCCAGTCAAAAACTACTAGGTAAGGTAGTCATCTGCAACCAACAGCGGAGAATGATGGGATTTAGAGAACCAAGAGCTTGTTTGTGCCTTTTGTGTTGTACCCAAGGTAGGTTAGGTACCTTATTGATTGATTGTTGTGCAATGTCTCACTCGTGGCATAAGGGAAGAAGAAGAAAAAAAAAAAGATCAACATCTCCTCTTTTTTTTTTTTTCCTTTTCTGCTTGCTTTTCTTCTTTCTTCTTTTTATTTTTTAATTCTTTTGCGTCTCCCTCGGATTAGTGCGTCTCATTCTGGCGATATCACTTCTTAATAGAGGAGCTGCTGTAACGTTGTTTCTTTGGCTTTGGCTGTCTCGATGAGGCTTTCAATAGCCCTCTCTTAAGCTTGCAAGCGCCGCGAATGCTTCTCTTTTCTTTTGTTGGGGCCATATAAAACTAACTGAACAGCTGCTACACTGGTAGAATAAGCATAACGATATCTTCTTCTTCTTCTTCTTCTTCTTTTTGTTGGTTCTTTGCCATCCAACGTCATGGTTGCTATCAAACAGTTTGCCCTACTGGCGGGCTTGCTACACTTGGCAGCTGCGGAAGATGTCATCACAGAAGATTCTCATTTTTATGGCCAGTCACCGCCTGTTTATCCATCGCGTACGTTGCACTGAAAACGATTATGACATCCATTTACCTTGATCCTCTTGATGAAGACTAACGTTATCAATCAATAAATAGCTGAAATGACCGGTGGCAATGAGTGGGAGGTGGCATTTCAAAGGGCGAAAGCTTTAGTCGGCCGAATGACTCTAGAAGAGAAGGTGAGGGGAGAGTAAATGCTACACAAATGTCACAGCTTCGCTAATGAATCATTGTTTTCTTTTTCTTTTTGTACTCTCAGGTCAACTTAACAGCTGGTGTTACCGCTGAAAGTACATGTTCTGGCAATATCCCAGCCATTAAACGTCTCAACTTTCCAGGAATGTGCCTCAGTGATGCTGGTAACGGTCTTCGCAATACAGATTTTGTCAGTGGCTTTCCAAGTGGAATCCATGTTGGCGCCAGGTAAGACATTTTCTCTTGAAATATCACATCGAGGGACACTGTAAGGTTGACCACAATTTGCAGTTGGAGCAAAGACTTGGCTTTCCGGCGTGGTACTGCCATGGGTGGTGAGTTTAAGAAGAAAGGCGTCAATGTCTTGCTTGGTCCTGTTGTAGGGCCTGCCTGGCGCATTGTACATGGAGGGAGAAACTGGGAGGGCATCTCTGTGGATCCGTGGTTGAGTGGTGCTTTGGTTTCTCAGACAGTAGCTGGTATCCAAGGGCAGGGCGTCATTACCAGTACCAAAGTAAGTTCATCACCAGTGACATTCGAAGCTTTAAAGGAAATTTCAAAAAAAAATAAAAATAAAAGCTGTTATTGATGCTCGCTATGTACGCAGCATTATATCGGCAACGAACAAGAAACCAATCGGAATCCAGAAGGGAATATTTCTGCCGTTTCCTCTAATATCGACGACAAGACAATGCATGAAGTATATTTATGGCAAGTATTTTTGATCTTTAAGAGCCTCCCATAATCAAACTTCTAATTATCTGTCTGGCAACAGGCCCTTCCAGGATGCAGTGAGAGCAGGAAGTGGAAATATCATGTGTTCTTACCAGCGAGTCAACAATTCGTATGGCTGCTCCAATAGCAAGACTTTGAACGGTCTTCTAAAGACAGAACTCGGTTTTCAGGTACGCAAATAACCAAACAGCAGTTTTTCATTTCCTTTCACTTCCTGTTCCAATTCTTGTAACACTAACGATACCTAAATAAAGGGCTTTGTTGTTTCCGACTGGGGTGCTCAGCACGCGGGAGTTGCTACTGCCAAAGCTGGCCTGGATGTGGCCATGCCCGGAGCAGGCGACTTCTGGGGCGACCACCTCGTTGAAGCTGTAAAGAATGGCTCATTGCCAGAGTCTCGAGTGACGGACATGGCAACGAGGTATTTATTAATAGAGACAACTCTTCTTAAAGTAGACAGGTACTAATAGCGCATGCAGAGTCATAGCCACTTGGTATCAATTCAACCAAGACCAAGACTTTCCAAAACCGGGAATCGGTATGCCTTCTAACGTCCTCGATCCTCATGAGATTGTAGACGGACGGGATCCTGCTGCCGCACCGGTCCTCCTTAATGGGGCTATTGAAGGCCATGTGCTCGTCAAAAACACCAAGAATACTTTGCCCCTGAAATCACCTCGCATGCTTTCTCTCTTTGGTTATTCAGCCAAGACTCCAGATTCTTTCAACCCATCTTCAGATCTCTTATCCAGTCAGAATTGGATAACAGGCAGAGAGGCATTTGATCCTATCTATGTTTCAGAGAACGGACAACCCATATTTGGCGGGAATGGTACTCTGTTCGGGGGCTGCGGCTCAGGCGCTATCACGCCGGCACTCACGATTTCCCCATTCGAAGCTTTGAAAATGAGGGCTTCGCAAGATGGCACAGCGATATTCAACGACTTTATCTTCGACACGCCATCAGTTGAGCCTAGCTCCGATGCGTGCATAGTCTTTGGTAACGCATGGGCTTGTGAAGGAAATGATCGCCCTGCCATTCGAGACGACTACACAGATTCCTTAATCAAATCAGTAGCCGATCAGTGCAACAAGACCATTGTCGTCTTTCACAACGCAGGTCCTCGGTTGGTTGACGGATTTGTTGACCATCCAAACGTTACAGCCATCATCTTCGCGCACCTGCCAGGCGAACGGAGTGGTCCAGCGCTTGTATCAATCCTCTATGGAGATTCCAACCCCTCTGGCAAACTCGTCTATACGGTTGCAAAGAATGAATCGGACTATGGAAAGGTCCTCAATCCAGCACAACCAGAGGGCGAGTTTGTGAACTTTCCCCAATCCGATTTCGATGAAGGGGTTTATCTTGATTACCGCTACTTTGATAAGAAAGGCATTGAGCCTCGATACGAGTTTGGCTTTGGACTTAGCTACACGACGTTTGCATATTCAAACATCTCCATCAATCATATTGAAGGGGCGAACACATATCCATGGCCGGGAGGCCACATCGTAAGTGGTGGACAAACTGATCTTTGGGATGCCATCGCCACTGTCAGCGTAAACATTCAAAATACTGGCGGTGTGGCAGGTGCCGAAGTAGCCCAACTCTATATTGGCATTCCAGAAGCTCCAGCAAAGCAGCTTCGTGGATTTGAAAAACCCTTTCTGCAACCTAATCAGTCAGAGACCGTGACATTCCATTTGACGAGAAGAGATTTAAGCGTCTGGAGTGTAGAGAGACAGAAGTGGCAGCTACAGCAGGGGACGTACAAATTCTACGTGGGAAGCAGCAGCAGACGACTGTTACTTAATGGGACGATGAGTTTATGAGAGTAATTCTTCATGAGAATCTTTGGATGGAAGCCAAACATTACGACACGATATACTTTCGTAATGTATGAAGAATGAAGCTGGCATGTATCGAATCATTTCTCCTTTCACAAGCCAAAATGCGAAAGTAGATAGATATATCTTTCTTTCGAATGTAGATCATTCATACTCCGTACTGGGTTTAAATAACATATACAGTAGTCATACTTCACAGCTTCCTCGGACAGATAAGTTGGCTTCAAGGCAAGTTATTTAGCACACCATGCCACCAGGTTCTATTCCGTGTCATCAAACACGGATGAATAATAATAAAAACTTCCCGTCCCGTTTCTATCAGCCATCTAAACTCCATTGCCCAACCTTGCTCTCTCTACTCTGTACACGCACTCGGAATCGCCGCGCACACACATTACTCGTATGCCCATAAGCCCCTTGGTAGCTTCTACAGAGAGGACGGGAAAGAAAAAAAAATTATCCAAAAAAAAAGGGGGGGGGGAAGAGGAGGAGACAGAGAGAGGAGAAGCTTTGATTGTTGATAGAGAGGGCATTGTCAAGTGTGTGCTATCTATCCATCCATCTTTCCTTGCGGCCATAGGGCTCTGCTCCGCTCATAATGGCCGATACGCCTTCTGGGTATTTCGTAGTCATAGTATTACTATACTTTACAAGTACTACTTGCTGCTACAAGTACTACTATACACTACGGAGTACTACTGCTACTACTCCGTACTGCTGCTACTACTGCTACTCCGTTCTTTACTCCATAGTTCCCCATCGGGGGGAAGATGGATCCTCTCCAATGTCGCGGACGAGATTACGTTTAATGCATGGCCGACAGGCTGGTAGCTGGGTAGCTGGGTAGCTGGTAACTAATTGTACTTGTAGCGTGCCGCAATCTTTCGCTTGCCTGACAAGGGAGGGGGGGGTGGTTCCGGCTCTGCCTTGAATAAAGAATGATTGGGAATGGCGCACTCTAATTGCAACAACAACAACAACAACAACAACAACTACAAATAAAAAAGACAAAAAGAGAGAGAGTGTGTGTGTGTGAGTGAGTGAGTGAGTGTGTGAGTGAGTGTGTGAGTGAGAGAGTAAAGGACATCAGCGTTGGAGTGGACGAGTCACACGATCGACGATCGCATGAACTGGTTTGCTGGACTAAACAGAGAAAAGAGGGAAAAAAAGTGGCCACCGCCGCAAATTACCTGATCCTCTTGCTCCGTATTTCGTCTAGCTGGTTAGTAGTAGTAATAGCAGCAGCAGCAGTAGTAGTAGTAATAGCAGCAGCAGCAGCAGTAGTAGTAGTAGTAGTAGTAGCAGCAGTAGCAGTAGCAGTAGTAGGAGTAGTAACAGTAGCAGTATGTATGTTACCTGTACTCGTACTACTACTAGGAGGAGGAGTAGGAGTAGTATTCGTAATTGTAATGTTCTTCGTAACAAGCAGGACCGGCTAGATTAAGACGATCGGCATCATTGACAGCGGGCAGCATCAGAGGCCCACCCCTACTCTATCTTATTCCCCCATCTCACTCCATTTCCCATCCCAGACCGTCTCGTTTATGTATGAGCAAAGATAGATAGATAGATAGCTTGCTAAACGATGGTTGATCTCACAGAAAGAAAGAGAAAATTGGGAATCCTTGACGCAAAGCAAAACCACTCGGCAAAGCCGATTTCAAGGGGACCCTTCCCCCTTCCCCCTTCCCAAGTCAAGTCATGGGATAATCGGGGTTTAGTGCTGTGCTAGGGGGGGGGGCTTCCGGCGGACCACACGATGCTTCATTGGGGAAAGACAAGGGCTGCTGGTGCCCAGAGTGGCTAGCAGTACCAAAAGAAAAATCAAGGTAAGAAAGGGAAAAAGAGAGCTCGAAGACGTTCTCGGACAAACATGTCTTTTTTTTTTCCCCACGCCCTTAAGAAAAAAAAAATCGTACGATTTTCTCGTAGCTCGTAATATTAGAATGATCGCAATAGACTGACTAGTGGCAGTAGGCTGCTCAGTGGAATCTGGGCCATTCTGTTAGATTCCGTGTCTTGGAACGGGCAAGCAGGTATGGATCAACTTGTTGTGTCCCCCATATTTAATTGGTAATTGTTCTGCGAGCACTGCACTGTATAGTTAACTCATCTTGGCGATCCCACACCTTTATACCGTAGTGGTGGTGATACCTGATCAGCATTGCATCTAGCCAGATATATATGTCCGCACTATCACCGATCCCTCTGCCGCAGCAAATGCTGAAACTACACCACCTTTATCGGTCGCAACCTCCCTTGATTGATATGTATCTCGGAAGAGACCGTCAGCTACGTACAAGGGGAGGGAAAAGGCGGAGCGCAATATTTGTACTATACATATAAGTGCGTTCCGAACCCTTTTGTGAAAGGATCATGCAAATAGTTTGTATAGGGTGCTACCTACACACCTACTGATACTCTTGTCGGACGTACAAGTACCAGGATAGATTTCTCGATGAGCTCACAAGCCTGACCAAGTGAGAAGAAAAAGAAGAAGAAGAAGCAGGGGGGGCCAACAGAAAGAAGAAGGGGGAAAAACGAAGGGGGAAAAAAAAAAGCCCGCAGAGGAGTGGCTCCTGTATCAGGCTCAGTCCACCGCCCAACAGATGGGGGAAAAACAAAGGGAGAAAAAAAAAAGCCCGCAGAGGAGTGGCTCCTGTATCAGGCTCAGTCCACCGCCCAACAGGCTCCCCCAGCCAAGATATCCTCTGGAAATCTATCACATGTGATATGAGATAGTATCCAGATGAGACTAATCCGGTGCGTCGATGGGATGTGGCTGCGCGTATAAGCGGCCGGCAGTTAATGTACTGAGCCGGGATTAGGAAAGGGGCGTCCGAGAAGAGGTTGACAGAAGGAGGACCGGGGGAGTCGCACAGACGCACCCATTTCCTACTACGGAGTACATTGTCCGGGGGTGGCAAAGGCCCGTTGAGCATATTTGTACTTGTAGCATAGCGAGTAAGGCATGAGCATAAAGTACGAGGTACGGAGTAGTAGGTAGGCAGAACGATTCCGTACACGTACGGTGCACCATGCAGTTCTCCGTATCTAGATGAACGCATCTAACATTTCTCGCGTCCTACGGAAGTACTCCGTACGTGGCTAGTTGATTTTTCTGGATTCTGCATGATTTGTCCCACCATAGATAGGACGAATATATATTCACTTGCCTAAAATCGCCGCTTAGCCAAATTAAAGAAAAAAGCTGAATGCTTGAATATGACAGATGCCATGGGGAGCTGGGTTAGACGGCGAGGTTGAACTACTGTATGTACAGAGTAGTATACTCCGTAGTAATATTTATGATAGCCTCCGCACCAGAGGGCGTGTAAAGCGGCGTCGGCGCGGGACGGCCCACCCACAGCTAAAGTTGTTTCAAGACAACTTATTCTTTCCAATCGGTCTGGAAAGAGAAGTAAATTTGAGTTTGAAAGCGTCTAAACCACCTTCGTAGCCTTTGACGACGTGTGGGAGGAGGAGAGAGAAGTGATAACTCAGCTTATAGTAGCAAAGGGGGAGACCAATCGCGAAAAGACGGATAGATCACCGACGCAGAAGATGAGGTTCACTGATAGTAGCCACCAATCCCAAAGTCAGCTTGCACCACCACATTGGTGTCTTGATTGCAAGAAGTACTAGGACAGAGCAATACTACGAGGTAGGTAGTTAGCTTTCGATCAACGCAAACCCTACTTGTACTTATTTACTTGTGATCACCTAGCGCCAATCGAGACCCAATAGGGGAGCAGGGGATTCTAAACAAGCTCCCTCTTTTTTTTTTGTTGAAACTAAGCAAAATCGTTGTCACCGTCTCCGTGGCATTGGACTGAGGGCTATCACTAAATCCACTACGAAGTAGAGAGTATCGGTGTGTCGTGTCCTCACAGAGCAGAGACCTAACTTCGTTCTTGAATCAGTAAGTTTGACATGCTTTCAAACACACCAAGGTGGTCTTTGAAACAAAAAAAAAACAAAAAAAAAAAACAAAAAAAAAAAAAAAAAAAAAAAAGCCAATTAGTGCCCCAATTGCAGAGACGAAAGGCATGATTGGAGGATGAAACAATAACTCCAATAAGCTATGTAGCTAGCTGTCCTTGCCCGTGTGATCTCCAGGAAGGTTTGCATCTACAGGATGCGCACGCGCATGTAAACATAGTTGTACGTACGCACATGCATGCCCTCAACGCCTAGATGCAGACCCGATGAGGCCGGTGTCTTGGATTTTGGAGTCTACAGTACGCACTTGTACGAAGTAGGTAGACCGACTTGCATAATCCCAGCACCCCCCTCGGCCAACTCTTGAACAAGCGCGGCTAACAACCACTCTAGGCCAAGGTTGGCCGAAAGAATCGAGGGATCTGGCCGATACTACGGGAGCAGTCCAGTACGGAGGTCAACTGCAAGACAAGGTTCTCGGAGCCAGGTCAATACCAGTCCCCTGTTTAGCGCGTCCCAAGCTGATGATGTCGGACCGTCCCTTGTCCTTGTCAATTGAAGCGAGATCTTTCGTCCCCCTCGTGCGCGATCTAGGAACGAATCGAAGTGCAAAAAGGAATCGGTGATGTGTCGAATGTGGCCTTGGGGATTCTCTACTCATATTAGTACATCATTCTTGGTAATTGCGCGTTTCGATCTGATCATACGTGCAAGTACGGAGTGCTCGAACCTTTACTTGGACATCTCGGACTGCAACATTAGTTAGTAGTATTCCGTAGGACTTCTCGCATTGACACGCATTTATATCATCCAATCATAGTCGGAGCAGCTACTAGTGTGGGAGCTGAGAGTCGATATCTCTCATCCTTTTCAAACATAAAAAGAGCGATTTTTTCCTCTTGTGGTACTTTACACTTCGTACTTCGTATATTGAATGCCGATTGCAAGCGGAACATGGATACAGCACTTTATCCGCGATGATGTCTGAGTAAGCAGGATATCGTGCTTCGTGCAAGTATTACAGGACTTGTACGGAGTACTGTACGTCGTACCCCAAACTGTTGGGCTTTTTAATATATGCAGCCCCTTGAACCTCACTAGCACCTCTTGGCTTGGTACCGACCTAAACTACCCATGAGACCGGTAAATAATGGTACGATTTCAGATATCAATGGGGTATGAAGTGGAGACACCATTAGATATTGTGGAGAACGAAAGGATAAAATGAAGATTGTTTGTCATTGGCTTACCTGTAGGAAGGCATACTTGTTCCATATAGTTTCTGATCAACAAAGCATCAAATTCTCCTCAGGATGTCGTGTTACCAGTATCAAATGGAGTCCGCCGTTTCCGTATCATCACTAGTCTCATCGAACTGGAGAGTAGCATCAGACACCGCCCAGGATCCCATCTTTTGTGATTGATGCAGTAAGGCTGAGAAGTTAGTAGGAGATCGGCAACAGGTCTGCGAGCTCTACATCGTCGAGGTGGAAAAGCGCCAATATTCTCTTGGATATCTTGGCACTGTGCAATAGTTAATTCTCGACCTCTTTATCAGCTTTGATTGATCATGGTCTCACTTCATCTTCTAGTTTGCAACTAGCGGGGGGCTGGCTTGCGCTTTCCAGACCCAGTTGCCATAAGAACCGCGCTACGAGCCGTGTCCCAGAAGTTTTCTCTAGTGGCGTTTGAGTTGCGAGTACCAACAATCGAAGCCGGAAGGTTGCTGCAATTCTGCAAGCTGTAAAGATATCACAATTGCCCATCGCCAACGCGTGAGTGGGCCGATATAACTAGCCTCCCGCCGATCCATGTCGGTACCGATTCGCCCTTCTATACGAGCATGTACCAGTTTTCCGTAGTAGTATACGGACGGAGTAGTAGCTGTAGTACTTGTTTTATGCACATTGCATGTAGGTGTGCAACTGAGCACAGACATGCGTCATTGTCAGGGCTTTGTTCATGGCTTCATCGTTTTTGAGAGAGAGAACTAAGTTGCGTCGCGGAGTTTCGCCAGCAAAAGAAGGCATCCACGCAGGTCGCATTGTTTTGTTTCTCAAGAGTGCCTATAACCAGCATGTACGGTGTCGCACAGGCAGAAATACTATACTACTCAGTATACTAGTAGTACTTTGTCGTAGTATTCGTACTACTATGAGTATTGCCGTACGAGACAGCACTCCATACCTTCCAGTCCTAATAGGGAAATCTATGCCGTACAAGTAGCCTATCGACATGGGATCGACCCAAAACTTGAAGGCGGCGTCGATGGCCCGGCTCTTCCACGCGACGAGTGCCAACGGCGTCGTATCAGGCCCCTGTCCCCCTTTGCCCAACTGGCCTCCTGAAAAATAAGCGGCTATTACAGTATAAACTAGAAAGGAAAAAAAAGAAAAAAAAAAAAAAAAAAAAAAAAAAAAAAAAAAAAAAAAAAAAAAAAAAAAAAAAAAAAAAAAAAAAAAAAAAAAAAAAAAAAAAAAAAAAAAAAAAAAAAAAAAAAAAAAAAAAAAAAAAAAAAAAAAAAAAAAAAAAAAAAAAAAAAAAAAAAAAAAAAAAAAAAAAAAAAAAAAAAAAAAAAAAAAAAAAAAAAAAAAAAAAAAAAAAAAAAAAAAAAAAAAAAAAAAAAAAAAAAAAAAAAAAAAAAAAAAAAAAAAAAAAAAAAAAAAAAAAAAAAAAAAAAAAAAAAAAAAAAAAAAAAAAAAAAAAAAAAAAAAAAAAAAAAAAAAAAAAAAAAAAAAAAAAAAAAAAAAAAAAAAAAAAAAAAAAAAAAAAAAAAAAAAAAAAAAAAAAAAAAAAAAAAAAAAAAAAAAAAAAAAAAAAAAAAAAAAAAAAAAAAAAAAAAAAAAAAAAAAAAAAAAAAAAAAAAAAAAAAAAAAAAAAAAAAAAAAAAAAAAAAAAAAAAAAAAAAAAAAAAAAAAAAAAAAAAAAAAAAAAAAAAAAAAAAAAAAAAAAAAAAAAAAAAAAAAAAAAAAAAAAAAAAAAAAAAAAAAAAAAAAAAAAAAAAAAAAAAAAAAAAAAAAAAAAAAAAAAAAAAAAAAAAAAAAAAAAAAAAAAAAAAAAAAAAAAAAAAAAAAAAAAAAAAAAAAAAAAAAAAAAAAAAAAAACTTGTCATGTCAACTAGGGATTTGAGCAAGCCCGAGGCAAAACTTACCGCATGTGAATACTGACTGTGTTGCAGCCCTCCATCAGTGAATTACTGGGGATGATGGGCGACCAGTCAGCTAGTCAGTCTGCAGTGAGCAGTTGACAGCCACCTCTCAAAAACTTGTGATCGTGCGCAGGCTATAGATGAGGAGGGAGTACGGAGGAGGATGAGGGAGGAGAAAGATTAGAAAAAAATTAAAAAAAAATTATCATGATGATGGCGTGTGAGTTAGAGAGCGGATGGCGGAAAGTGCACCCACCCTACCCACAAAGTACGAAGAAAACTTTATGTACTTTTGTATACTTGCTTTCTTACTTGCTTTCAAGGCACTGAAGAGGTATCTTGGATTGCTTCCATTATGTAGGTACTTGTATGATGTACTCTTGATAAGCCGTAAATATAGAGGTATTACTAAGTACTCTGTAGTTACTCTATCGATCTTATTAACCCCCGTAATACCCCCAAAATCATTTACTATCATATATAAGATTACCTGTACGGAGTATCTATTGGGAAGAAACCACCAGGCCTCCAAAAAGAAACAAAGTACTCCGTACTGTACTCCGTAGAATGTAGAAATTCCCACCCCTCCTAGTCCCCCTAAATCTCAAATCTCAGAATCCTAATCCAAAACGGACGGAACCAACGGTGTGGCGTGAGATTACGAAGTTGCGTGAGAGGGGGGATGATAGAGGGAGGGAGGGAGGGGGGAGCGGCGCATGAACAATCTTATTCATCTAAATCTTCCGCCAAGCCTCCGCCCCATGCGCTTTACTAGTACATACTCGTAGTGTGAACAGACATGCTTTAGTGCATACGAACGAATCAGATAGTACTAGGTAGTACTAGGTGCAACTAATTATATTACAAGTACCCTGCATATATTATATTATATCTACCTTATACAAGTAATGCAACTATGGAGTACTTACTTATTTGTAAAGTTAGTACGTGTATGTACAAGTCCTATCATCACTTTGGGCGCATCATGAGGCCTCATCAATCAGCATGAACTAAAAACCCTCAACATTCTTTTCTCCTTTTCGCCTTTTCGATTGCAAAAGTACGCGTATCAATCGTGCTCAACATAGATTCTAGCTTCCCGTCCGTCTTTGTTAAGACTCTCTCTCTCCGTCACATATATGTATGTATGTACCTTACAGGTTCAATCTTACTGAGTAGTACTCCGTATACTTACTTATACACCATTACACCTACAAGGTGTACAAGTATAGGTAGGTACAGGCCTATATGGAGGAAAGTATACACCACCGAAAAAAAATCAAAAAATCTCCACGGCCCCTCGTAGTTCCATCGTCGTATTCCCTCTTTTTTTTAACATTTTAATTGAATGACTTGTGCAATCCAGTAGTACAAGTATAAAGTATGGAGTTGCTATACGGAGTGCAGGGTAGTTTTTACGTTTTTCCATCTTGTCATATCCTACACATCACTTCTACTTATTCTACTCTTGCATCCTAATTTGTAACCCCGGCCCATCCCAGAGCGGAAATTCTTACGGCATGTCTGTGCATGTACTCCGTACAAGTAGGATCACACATGTCCGTCTGACATATGACGAGCGCACAGCCACCTCTGAGGATACTTTTGTTTCTCTTCCATCTACAGAGTGCTCCGTACTTGTGCCGACATACCTACTTGTACTGGCATACTCGTGCTGGCATACTCGTGCTAGCATATTTGTACAGGTAGCAGCAGCAGCTACTACATTCCGTACTCGTATATATGTGGCTTACTCGTACTCCGTACTCCGTACTTGTACTGTATTTAAAGGCGTCAAGTGGAAGATATCGTCAGGGATAGGGTATAAAAAGCTCCAACCACATAATGGTACGGATTACCTACAAGTACTATGACCCATAGAGTATTTCGCATAAGTACTCTGTATTGTAGGTACGAGTATTAATGAATGATATAGTTCCATCTCTAGCTTAATCCTCTTTTTCGGAGTATACTTGTACTTGTAGTAATCAAACGTTTATACCTATACGGCACCTGCAGGGCCTCCTAGTCTGTGCAAAGTACGAGTAATACTTACTTGTAGTAATTATGCGTCGTAGTAATACTACGGAGACTACTCGGGATTCGTACAAGACAAAAAAGTATGAGTATATACTGTAGGCATATTTTGCCGGGAGCGGAGCCGTGGCCATGGATCCTGACATCATCAAGCCAGAGTCCATCCCCAACCACTCCTTTGATTACTGTCATTTTATTTAGTGCCTTCGATCCCACAGGTTTAAGTTCTAGGCTCAAGATGTACGCTGCAACCTACCTGTATAGAAAAGAGTCCTTCAACGATTCGTTACGCTTCTTCCTCTCTGTCATTACCGGAAAGCAAAACACACCCCTCCCGTTGGCTCGATAAAAGCCCAGGATCCCATTTGTACAAGTAGGGGAAAAAAAAAACCCCTCAATCCCGGGGTCGACAGCGCCAACCAAAAGTCGTCGTTTGGACTTTCGACGCTACAGGTATTAACAAAGTATAGATAGATTGTAGCCTGTAATATCGTGCAGCCTGAAATAGAAGAACTAGAATGGTCAGCAGAGCCTTCGCCGCAAGGCTATTCGTCCTTTGGAGACACTCCCTACTTCCACCAATCTCAGTCATCTCCCTCGCAGCATGAAATCGGCCCATCTGATCCATCTGCGATTAGTCACACGGAGGCGTAAACCTCACGCTGAAGCTGTAACGATATTGTACTTACATACGAGTACTCCGTAGGTTGGGTGTGCATTGTGTGGCAGTGTGTGTATGATATATGTACGGTGTACCGAGTTGCATGTATGTACTCGTAGAGTAGTTCATTCTGACAACGGTCGATCTCCCAGATCAGACGATCGGTTGCGCTCCACCAATTTTCAGTAGCCTAGATCCTAACGATTTGACTTTGGATAGCCCTGAGCGATATTTTGCCATAATGTATGTACTTCGTATCTTTACTTCGTGTAGCTACATAGGGAAGTTGAGAGCCGTTGTGAGTACTAGTTTGTACATCCAATATCCAATATATGCGTACTCCGTAGTAGTCGCACATATTTGTAATGGCCGCGGCATCCAGAAATCGAAAATCGTTCTTTAACCACCAACTCACCCGGCCGTTTGCCGAGAGGGAGAGGGGCGTGAAAAGAAAAGATGCAGAAGGACTAGGAAAGCCGTATAACCCTTCGTTTTTTTTTTTTTTTTTTTTTTTTTTTTTTTTCTTTTTTTTTTTTTTTTTTTTTTTTTTTTTTTTTTGAACTTTGCCCTTTAGCGTTATGATAGTTCCCAGCATCAAACCCTGGTTGCATGGCCTGGGGCTTGGGGGCTGGGAAACTTTCAAAAACCCCAGTTGCATCTGGGCTGTATCCGTGACTAGATCTCCAGCCAACCATTTGTCATTCATTGATTCTACTCCGTAGTTGATGTTTGAACAGGGGCAGGGCGTCTAGCTTACAAAGTACTTTTACTATTACCTCCTGTTGCTCGTCATCAAAGAGGCCCCTGCCTTGCTAAAATGAGTTAGAATTAGAGGTCTCTTACGGAGAACAAGGGAGGTGGCTAGCGTCACTTGTCATGTTAACTGAAATTGGGTGATTGCTTCGACTCAGTGAGAAAGAAGAAGAAGAAGATGAAGAAGAAGAAAGTCCGCGTACCAAGATAAACACCTGTCTTTTCAAGCCAAGAGAGGCACAGCCGTGGCTGCAAATCGGGCGGAGCGGGGCTGGTTGATTGAATATGCCTTTGAACTTTCATCCCAATAGTATAATCGAGTCTGCCGTACAAATTATGCCTCCCAGCGTTCAATAGCGACTGTATTATGGAGTATTCGCTACTGGGCACGAAGCACAGCGTGCCACACAGCAGCAAGATGCCACACGGACGATGCTGACAAGTCTCACTGCAGTCAAAAATAGACCGTACTAGGTATCTTGATTACACGACGTACAGAATAGCACACTGAGAAACAGTCAGCATTTCACTGCCATCTCTATTCTGACTACGTTAATGCCTCGGCGAGATGGCAGGTCTTTGAAAGCCAATGGGGCTTTTGACCTTCCTATCAAAGCTCTGGGTGTGTTTGAAACGGGTGAATTAGGTTTCATAAACTAACCAGCCAAAAGAGAGAGAGAGAGAGAGAGAGAGAGAGAGAGAGAGAGACCAGTCGAGATAGCTGACAGCATGAGGACCCAGAAAATAGACTGCCGCTCTCTTCATTCAAGTTGTATAACGATAAAGTACCAAGTAAATAGCCGCGTTTTTTTTTTTTTTTTTTTTTTTTTTTTTTTTTTTTTTTTTTTTTTTTTTTTTCAAAATATCACCCATGTACTCCATACAGATTGGTGACAGCTGCAGGTTAGGATTTATCGAGGAATGTCTATAAGAGGCAGGAGGAGGCAAGGATGAATGAACGGAGAATTCCGCGGGTGCTGCTTATGCCCCATCTGAGAAGCAACTCTTTCAAGGTGGCATGCCGTCATCTCATCATGTTGTGCCTATATACGGAATACCTACAAGCTTGGTGCATGAGCTAGGGTGGGTGTCATCCGACGTCAGTCCATAAAGTTTCGATCGCCTTTCCAAGCTGCTCGTACAGGTAAGCTCAAGTGAACAAGGCCGAGAGATTCTATACAAAGTATTCTCCCATTGTACATATTACGGAGTACTCTACTCTATGGTGCCGAAGGGCAGGAAGAAAAAAAAAAAGGAAAAAAAGAGAGGGGGGGGGGGGGGGGGGGTGTAGGAGGAAGGGAAGGCATGGTGAATATCAACGTGAGTACTTCCTTCATACGAAGTATTCCCATTTCGGAACTGTCTTTATGCATGAAAGCATCCGAGCACTGCGCTTGCCGACAATTTGGAGGTAGCCGGCTAATATTAGACGCGCGATCAAATTATTCGAGGCTCGTAACATACTACCTACTATACACGATACGGAGTACTCCTATTATCGTGTGCCTGATACCCTGTGCTTCTCGCTCCGCCCATCATCATCATAAGTATGTAAATGTGGTAGGATGTGTTTGCTGTTCGGGGGAAGTTTCCAGCCTAGGAAATGGTCAATCTTTCAGAACAAGCTTGTATGCCACACTAGTTGATAGCAAATTACCAGCCACACCACGGACATTTATATCATAAAATGATTGCCACGACGAAACAAAATCTCCTTACGTGTACTCCGTGCTCCTGTACTCCATACTGGCACAAAGTGCGGAACAGCGGGATCGATGATACAGTATTACAAGTAAGATATAGTAATGGTGTTGTAAGGAGGCGGAGCTCGCGTATCCCTTCAGGCATCTGCTGGGTGGTCCGGGTGAAGGGCTCAACGACCTTGCAGATGCTTCTTATTTGCTGAACGTTGGCTGTGAAATTGCTCGCCCATCATCCATTGTTATTCCCGCCCATCACTGCGGCATAATCGGGCATCGTGACCACCCCTAGGGCTGCAGTGTGGAAATCTTGTTGACATCTGCCTGTATTTTTGCATACTACTGACGGTAGGCTCTTAGTACTGACGGTAGGCTCTTAGTACTAACGGTAGTCTCTTAGTAGCTGCCTTGTTTGCTAGCATGGGTAAATCCCTCTTATGATGTCCAAAGGGGGGAAAGAAGGGCGACACTTTGTTCGTACAGACAGCTGCTCCATAGTACAAGTAAAGGTTCTGTATAGAGTACGGAGAACTCCGTAATAATACTCAGAACTTGTAGATTTTACTATTAATATTTTCGGTGGACCCTCGCTTGCTAATGAACAGTCAAGGCAGCTTGAAGGCTGATCTCCAAGTCTCTCTCAACACCGTGGCGCCAGTAAGTCGTGGGCCATTGTACATATTAGATGTTGGATCCAGGTGTCGTAATATTTTTTTGTGGCTACCGAACAGTTACGGAGTAATTTCCACCGAGTCAAATTGGTAGCCGGTTCCAACCAACGCGCATCATGAGAGAGGAGGGGGGTGTGATTCTCACATTTGATGTGATTGTTCGCGCGACGTGCATGTACGAAGGGCAATAATGAGAAATGAGAGCATGATTTGGAGCAGCGGCTCATCGCTTGTACACAGACTAATGCATGCTAATTTCGTTGACTCGTAAACGGTCTTGCGATGGAGAACGCTTGGCACATGCGCGTGTGATCGAAAGAAAAAGAAAGAAGAGAAAAAAACATTTAGTAAAAAGTGGCTCTGTGCTCCGTAGTGGGACGCCGTTTAATCGATCCTTCAAATAAGAAAATCGACGCTATTGAACGATACCGTTGGGAAGTGCTCAAGAACAGGAAGAATATTCGATCCTCCCAGCCTAGAAGCACGCCACGTGCGATTCTGACACTGGTGGGGCACGCCAATGAATGATTTTATCCGGATAATAGGCAAAAGATACTCTGGTAGTAAGTTCCTTAACAACGCTCCTTGGCCGTTAATGAGCTCTAATTTGACACGAACAGATTGCCGTCCGTACAAGTAGGCAGACGATGGAGGGATCGGGCGGGACGTTTCGGCAGCTTCTACAAGAGGAAAGAGCCATTGTTCCGGACTAGGCAAACAATATATTAGACTCCGCTTTCGTCGTCTCAGACGACGAGAACAAGTTTGTCATGCTTGAGATGTAGCTTGTTGAGCCATTGGGGGTCCATAGATTGATGCTGTTTTAGCCGGAGTCATGGGTAACTTTGATTTGTAGGCCCTAGGTAGGCCCTGGGTAAATGGTTTTATATCGAGATCTTGGTTAGACCCTTGAAGTTGCCCCTTCTTTTGTGCTGTTTCAGATGTGGGGTTGCCAACATGGCCAAGAAAAAGAAGAAGAAGAAGATGATGATGATGATGAAGACGAATTCCAAGATTGTCAACCTCGCGTAGAATTCTCTCTTACGAAATTGTATGTGTGAAAGAGTAGTAAGTACGGAGTATGCTTGGGAAATTTGTGACTTAGAACGCAGATTGGGGTCCTTTGGCGTTTCATGCGTAAACCAATGTGATAAGTTATGCAGTGATACATGTTAGCGATCACAAGACAATCGAGAGGAATTTTTTTTTTTTTTTTTCGGTTTCCTGTTGTAAGAAGCGCTTATAGGTTGCCAGTGGAAAAGCTTTGGTGGATCAATTAAGCAGTTTCCTTTCTTTTCTCTTTGTTGCACGTCACAATTGCCTTCATGAGAGGTAGTACAGCCACGCATGCGATTCGGCTCACTGCACACGACCACAAGATTTCACTTCACTCATGCTTGAACAGATTAATTCCCGAGTACCGCAAACCGGACGACTTGGCAGCACAAAGGACGGCACAGGCCCGAAGGCCACGACGGGGTGTGTGAGCGTAAAGGTGCGTTATGTAGTATCCGCGTCTTAGATTCGTTGGGCTTGATGATACTGGACTGGCTCTGCAATCAGCAGTTGCCCTAAGCCGAGTGAAATGCGAAGGATTCAGCAGCTCATTTGCAGTCTGCCAATTATATGCCCAAGTTCTCAGGTAACGCGCGCGTACAGATGGCATCCTTTCACGCTCTGGACTTTGCCAACCTATTTTGCACGATGCAGAGAAATCGGCTAAGATCGAGTGGTTCAGAAGCAGCCGCTGAGGCGGAAGATCGAAGCTAGTAATACTCCGTACTCCGAAGTGGATGCCATCTAGTTTTTGTCCACCCATGTCAATTTGAGGTCTAGAATTCGGCGTGAATAGCCCGTACAAGAAGAAATCCGTACGTACGAGCTGTACTGCATTATATTTGCAGTGTTATCTCATGGATAGACAGATAAGAGTATGAATAAGAGACCAATCACAAAGAGTCGGGGGCTGTTTTTACCACTGCTTGGTGTACCTGTAAAAGTAATTCAGCAGCAAGTAAGTACTAGTAGTACTATTGGTATATCAATAAGCACTCAGTGGCCTCCGCTAAGTTTCCTAAAGGAGTTGGACACGAGTTGGACACTGCTCGGAGTATCGATGGCAGTAGGAACTGGCGATAGACCAGAGAAATTTGAGTTTGATAGAACAGTAATATGAATGACGGTGCATATTAAAGCCCAATGAATAATAAGTTTAAAAATGGTGAACGTGCTGTAGTATTCATTGGGAGATAAAAATCATATCGCTTTGAACCGCAACGTCCTACACCTTAAAAATGGAGCCGCTGGTCGGTCGCACGCATGCTGCAGGTCGCACGACACAGCGGACCGATATGGCCTGATATGATAAATTGGAAAGGCTGAATATGATGTGTGCAGACAGCGCGTTCATCAAATAAGCCTTGGGAAACTTGGCGATAGTAATAGCAGTGCGAGGAACGAAGTAGTCTGTGATACTTCGTACTTTGTGTAGTACTCCAGAATAACATTTGAGACTATGTGCGATCGATCAACCTGGCTTAAACACTGGCATTGCCGCCTATCAACAACACCAGCCGGATTAAATCCGTGTCACTAACAAGTGTACTCTGTTTAGCCTGCTTTATTAGGGAGATGAATATGGAGCTGTAATTATAACAGCTAACGAGAATCCTAAAAGCATAACCCTGCAAGGCGCTCATTACATCCTTTCTCAGCTCGCTGCTGTGCCGGGGGGGGGGGGCTTCGATCCTAGTAGTATTCGTAGTGTTCGGAGAAGAGCTCCGAAATAAACAGAATTTTTTTTCCTGAATCTAGTAAGGCAGCTTGTGGTGAATCCAGTTATAGCGCGTCGCCATCGCTTTCAATAACATGGATTGATAAGCAGCACGGCCAAGTACGGGTGTGCCTCGTAGTGACGATGGACTCTGAACGGCGCCAGCCATCGCAGAAGAACCAACCAGGAGTGGACAAGGCTCGACTGAACTGGCGTGATCAAGGTCCACAATTAAAGAGGCATCTGATCTAGACTAGTATCTCAGCGAGATTGGGTCAACGGGCCATCTCGCCACCTTACAAGGCAGCCGGTTGTAACGGGGAACCACCCGCACACAGCTAGATGTCCACCGCTCTCTCTCTCTCTGTACGAAGTCTAGAGTTTGTGCTTTAGCACCAGTAGGTTAGTAATACTGCCTAGTACTACTGCCATGGCGTATTAGTCCTCCGCACTATGTTTTGAAGTAACTCCATAGACATGTCATCAGCTTAGTGGCAATACTGTCGTCGAAGACTGAAGACTGAAGACTGTAGACTGAAGACTGTAGACTGAA
The DNA here is from genome assembly GCA_015266385.1 of Trichoderma oligosporum. Classification (NCBI taxonomy): domain Eukaryota; kingdom Fungi; phylum Ascomycota; class Sordariomycetes; order Hypocreales; family Hypocreaceae; genus Trichoderma; species Trichoderma oligosporum. Next base: position 3,860 of record JACBYL010000524.1, on the reverse strand, counting down.
GACTGAATAGGAATTGTTCAATTCCTTGGCCGAAGATAGAGTGATTAGATTGTAAGCCCAGCAGGATCGTCTTCCTACATAAGAAAGTGATGAACTAGCATCTATGGAGTCAGCCAAGCCCCTGCTAAACCATTGTCTTTTTGAGTGGAAGCATCTGTACAATGTACTTTGTGATTTGTTCTTGTATGGAAGACGGAGTGTACACAACCTAGGGGTATCTATATGGATCGATGTTACTAACCGGAGTAGAGAAAACCCAAGGCAGACCGCTGACCGAGGTATCGCTTCGATGCTACACGTTTTTGGGATGGCAGCGAGCTGCGGCCGTCGCTAAGCCGACTATGATATGACGGTCCACAAAGTGCAGATGTAGAAGTACGATGCATGGTAGCCCAGAACCCAGCCGAGGGGGCCAGATTTACCGCTCTGGATACTCTCTTTTACATGGCGCCAAGGTTCCTGGCGGGCAAATGCCACTAATACTAGTAGCCAGTCTGAAGGGAAATGCGGTAAAAAGAGTACGAGGTCTGTACTGTACGGATTGACGGAGTACCAGCTGGAGTGAAAGGGAAAAAAAATTAAAAAAGATTAAAAATAAAAGACTGTGCGCCGAGTGCGGAGTAGAAGTCTGCCTCAATTCGTCGCTCATAATCTAACGTCGTGCCGACTCTGTTGATTTTTTTTTTCAAGGCCAAGCAGGAAGGATTTATATAGAACGACGCTGTTCTTGTACCACCACTCTTAATAATAGAATGGCGGATGCTTGACGCTGCAGCAAGAAGGGAATACAACTGATATAAAAGCCATCCCTGTTACTTCTTCGTGAGTAGGAGTGATGGTTTTCCGTATGCAGCAGCGTTCGAGAGTGCTTTGCTCCGTACAGAGTAACAAAGTACTGTACTCTCCTGACAGCATGCAACAGAGTGGCATTGTCGAACTGCGGCACTAGGAGGTCCGATTCTGGGGACCGCAAATCTAGCATCTCCCCTGTCCCAACCTATCCATCATTTGCGCACAGGTGGTCATGGTTGCAGCAATATGACGAGAATATTTTTGGTTCGTTTGAGATCTGCTGGCTGGCCGGCCCCCTTCAGACCTACGGAGCTCAATGCTTTGTGCTAGTTACTGCGTAGTAGTGAATACTACCAAATGGTCAGCTGCGCTCCTCCTGCATGAAGATGTATGTGCGATCCTCCCTGTCGATTTTATGGTCTCTAAGATCTCGCTAGGCTTGGAAGATGCCACTCGTACAGCTGGGTATTTGCACTCTGTCATATTTCCTCGTTAAGGGATGCTCGGGGTTGCCTGAATGGTTGCTTAACATGCATGTTGCCCTACCTAGGTGCTCGCCAACTAAGCTGACGATGTTGACAATTTTGATCGTCATCTCGTTGTTGGGTCTCGACGTTCCAAGCGGCGACTCGTGATCGCAGATATCTGATTGCACCAATGAAGAGATACCTGTACGGGGCATCAGGCAAGGCACTACCTAGTAGTACAATATAAGGTAGGAGGACGCTATCATGCTCGGTCTGGTGAACCTACCTGCCTACAAGTATTACTTACTCCGCAGTAAGCATGGATTAACGGTGCCATATCGAAGCCTCGCCCACTCCGTCAACCATCATGGTGAATCGACATGCATCCAAAGCGAGCCCATGCACCGCTTACCTTACTTGTACATGCTTCTAATTGTACTCCATCGTTTCTCTTCCCTGGTAGGTTAGTATCAGTAATACTACTAGTAGTAGTTCCTACTTCAGGTAAGTATCCCTTTATTTTGTGCTCAAAATTAGATGCTGTCATGCACACATATACTTACTCATACGGAAGTTTGAGGGATCATATATGCTAGCCTGTGCTTGTCATTCTACGGAGTAATACCTACCGTGCGTGTCATATCGGATAGTAGGCATCTACTTGTACATATCACCGAAAACAATAATTTACTATAGGTAGTAAGTATATTATTGAGCACGGAGTATTCTGTACATTTTGTAGACACACGTGGCGCCATGTGCCTGCGGTGAGGCCGTGCATGAAGCTGCTGAATGGGGATGGGCAAGTGCGCTCCCCAGATAGGTTTAGGCTGCAGTCGTTGGCTCCTTCCCCGTTGATGCATCCCTACAAAATCTCTGCTGATCTCGCCTCGTAGCGGGTCGAACCCCTGGTGTCTCTTTCCGCTTTTTTCCCGCTTTATCTACCAAGTACGAGTAAGTAGTGCCTTACATGCATGGGAGGTACCTTCCTAGTACCTAGGGTAGTAGCTTATCTTTTTCTCTTTTGATTGCTCATTTCATCTCTCCAAGCTCCATCTTTCTTATGCGTCATCTCTCCAGACCATCTTCATCAAAGATGAGGCCTCGTACTGTTCTCGGCGTGGCTAGCTGGCCGGCTAGGTACCTACTTAGCTGTCCGGCTCTCTGGCTGGCTGACTTAACTGGCAGAGCTGGCTGGATGGGTGATTGAAATACGTAAGTAAATAGCTGACCGAATGCATCCTCCATCAGCTGGCTTGTCCCTCTTCAGCTCTGCAGTGCCTTGGCAAATACACAGGTAGTTAACTAGTAATAAGCAACACATTCTTGGGTGCGAACAACTCCATATCGTGGCGTCAACAAGGAAGACCGCGCGAATCGAGATCAAATACGGAGTATGTATGTACTCACACTGCACCCTACACGCATGCCTGCGACCTCTAGTACCGGCGACCTTCCAAACTCCGTGCTGTATACGGAGTACGGAGTAGTATACTTATACTTGTACACACCTCTTCTAGCTCCATCAAGCACAGAAGAAGGACGGACGAAAAAGCGTGGAGTATACTTATCTCTATGCAGAAGAAACATGGCTGGCTGTCTCTATCTCAGCCGTCCCTGTCGCCTTTACTGTACTTGTACTCTTTGTATTCTTTGTATGTACAAGTAGGTACTACTGGCTGCTTCAAAAGCATTCCCAGCCATGAGGGAGTGTCGCTAGCGGGAAGGGGTTCGCCATCTCTTCCTTTTTCTATCGCCCTAGTTCAACGTCATCTTCACCCCTCCCGGCGGCTAAGTGAACAGGGGTTCGATTATGTACTGACTAGGCTCACACCCGACAGACCACGTTGTATCTGACCGCCCGCCAAAAGTCGCTAGCTCGGACGCAGAAACAAGTGCAATCCAGTACCACGGATTTCCTTGGGCCGGGCCCCACTCACACACTCATCTTGCTTGTCCTCAATCTCTGTCTTTGGGACCGGGCCAAGGCCCCCTTAGGGCATCCTCCCATCTCTGAAAGTTGTTCTTCATTCATACCCCTGCCCATTGGAACATCTACGGAGAGGTGTACGGAGTATATTCCGTACTGGCCCAGCTTAAGGGACGCCCATCTTCCAACGCCACCACGAGGTCGCGTTAGATCTCTTGCCTGGGACCCCGGTCCTACAACTTTGGGAGACAACAGGGCTTGCTAACTCGGCGACTGGCCTTTATTAGTATCATCATTTATAGCCTTGTCCTCGCTTCTTTCTCTGCCCTTCTTATTTATTTATCTATTTTAATTCCAACTTATCTCTGCTGGCCCCCACGTCTATACCTGGCTGCTTATATACCTGTACATACATATGCGTGTCTGCTGCGATCATCCTCGGCCCCATTTCTTCCAAGTCGTCAGCCCAGTGGTCACTCCACCTCTCACGCTGAACTCGACCCAGCGCTGTGCCCCTAGCATATGTGCTAAGTCAGATGTATCGACGACCCTGAGTTGCGCCAGATCTTTTACTTGCCACACGCGCTATGGAAGCGGGTGACGTTGGAACCCGACAGAGGTATGTTCTTACTCGTGCATTCCTCTACGCTTAGCCGCTATATCATACCCCC